>PVJI01009139.1:0-26648 GCA_004026765.1 Micronycteris hirsuta
CACATGGAAACATTCTACTTGCCCAACATGAAAAATCTTTGCACCCAGTCCTTTGGGGATTTTTATGGAGGATTCATTTTGAAGGTATAATTGATTTGACCATTAGCTCCTCTTCCCTCCCTGGAAATCAGGGCCTGGGACTGAAAGTTTCACTCTGTTTATGTTTCTTTTTCTATTTATGTTTCTATTTATGTTTATTTAAGTTTAACTCCTCTGGCAAACAAACCCCTTCCTCAGGAGGCTTCCAGAACTTACCTTCGTCAACATCGAGAGACACCCCTATCACTCTCATCACAGGAAGTCCAAGGACTTTATGAGCTAGGTGGCAGCACTTGGACTAAAGCCAAATATATACTTCTTATTAGAAATCACAACAGCATTGGTCTATGCATCTTGAAGTATTTGCCATGGAATGGAGAAAAAAAATAGATAAAATTAACAATAAGACATGATATTTAGGAAAAGAGGGTTGAATAAGTAGTACTCATCAATACAAAATAGTATTTATGATTTCAAATATATATTTTATTTACCCTATTACTATTAAAACATTGAATAGAAGTCAATACATCTAGGATAATAATAAATACATTATTATGTGCATAATTTTACTAATAATGATACTAAATATATCAAAACTTCTACATCATCATGTAAAGTCATAGATTAAATGTTTATATAGATTTCTACCAATATTATCAATTTGACTTTAGGAAATGTGAAGTTTTAATCATTTCGCTGTCAATTAAGAGAAAAATAAATTTGATTTTTAATTTTTTTATTAATTCAGATGGATTTGTTTACTTTAATGAAGTAATAAATTATACAATACTTGACATATTGGTTTTAATTATTTATTAAAAAAATTTTCCTCTTTTAAAGGTGTGTGAGTTTAATACCATGGCAATTGAATTAATAAATGCAATTCTGTCTGCTTCAATGTAGCTGTCAGAATTGTGTCAACAACTTTGTTTATGTCCCAAAGGACAACTACTCTAAACAATGTGATTTTATTAAGACAGACAGTATTAAAAAGTTGGTAGAAGATATTAAAATTATTTACTAGCAGCCTTGAAATAGAATCTAGTGTTTCCCCTGTAAATGTTTTTTTTCTGAAATCTCTTGTGCATTTGTTTACTTTTTATCTGTTTATCTGTTTGCCTCCATCAATCTGCCCAAAACAAACGAACTATACTCTTGCATGTATTTTCTTAAATTAATAATTTTTGTGTAGTTAGTTCTCTAATGTGTCACTTTTCTAAAAAACTAAGAATTTATATATTTATGGTGAGGAAAATCAAGTATGTTTTTCAAGTTATAACATGATAAAAATATTACATCAAAACTGAGTAGCTGAAAATGTAACAATGAAGAGACAGCAATTCAGAAATTGTTCATTATAAATATACTTTATTGTTAAAATGCCCAATACTTTTATTAATAGACTCTGGGAAAAATGCAGTGTAAAGGCAAGATGTTTATTTTCCAGTGCTGTAACTTTTTTAAAGAGTGTCTTAATATATGAGATTTTGCCCTTGAAGTAGAAATTTGTGATTGTGGTTTTGATATTTGTAACTAAAATTACTACTTTTACATATTTTTCCTTCTTAATATTTGTCTCATCAATATGAAATAAATTGAACTATTTGGTTTTGTACATATTGCAAACAAGTAATAAGCAATGTTATATGTATTCACAGTCCTGTATTTTTCAAAAGAAAAATGAACATGTCTCATATAAAGTGGTTTATTTGTGCGGACCATATCCATTACCTCCACCATTGGAGAGGTTACGATTTAGAGCCAAAATTGGTATGACAATAGGGTGAATGGTAATCTCAGAGTGATTTTATTATTAACTATGCTTGAGTAGGTTAGATCATTTATGTTAGGAAAATAAATCTTGCCATTTATATGGATAATTTTGTGGCTTACTTGTCAACCTTCCTGTGAGACATGGGTCTGATTAAACTCTGATTGAGAATGAGAACTGCAATACATTATTAATGAACTCAGGGTAATTGTAAAGTTTTATGACTTAGGGATCAGGGGAAATTGGTTCCATGGTCAGTTTGAGAAATTATGAGAATACACCTTGCACCGATAGTGCTGATAACTTAGCATTAGTCATGCTCGTCCCACAGCCGTGGCCTGTGACAGCACTAATGATAGTCATTTGGTGGCGTGACCATGCATTAGAATACATTTAGAGGAGCATGAAATGTCAAATATGGAGGAAAGGCTTTTCAGCAGTTCTTGGTGTAAGAAACCTTATATTCCCAGAAGTTCATGTTTCTTGACGCTACGACCAATGTATAGTAATCTCAAAATTAATAGAAAAATGCTAATTATAAATCAATTAAACTTATTTTTAAAAACAAGTATTTTGGATCCTATAATTATATTAACAATCAAGACCAAGGAAAACAATGTAAAAGTTTGTTCTTTAAAAATTATCTTTAACTGATGTTTATCAGTGAATTAATTTTTCTCTCTTTTTGTTTTTTTAATGAAGATAGGATAAAAGCAACTATAAAGTTCATGCTTGTAAAATAATGTCTATAAATAACCAAGCAATATTGATAAGTTTCAGTGTTATACAGTCTTTTGTAAGATAAAATAAAATAAGTGTACAATAAAAATATTAAGTGATGAATATTAAAAGAGTCAGAATAACATCACGGGCAAGGGCGTGGGTTTGGAAACAGGTTGGGAGGGGTCCGTGTTCCCACATGTCCCAGTCAGTGCCTTAGGGTAGTTATTTGTCCTGACTAAGCTTGCTTCTGTATACTTTGAAGTAGCAAAATAATAGTAATTTTAACATGAAGATTGTTCTAAGGAGTCACTGAGATATTGAAATTGATCATTTTGGTACCTGATACACTGTGAACACAGAAAGTATTTCCATTATTATTATTTCAAGATAATAATGTTACTTAATAAAAATATATTGACCATTTAAAGTAGTACTTATGATGAAGCATATATTGAAATTACTATCTTACACTTTGCTATTAAAATGATAGTATTTGAGGACCATAACCTTGACTCCACCTTGGGAAGTGGCTATGATTTAAGGGAGAGAATTCTATCTGTTTAGATTTTAGTGCAGGCTGGTTTATTGTTTGCCTTTGGGCTCCACTGATTGGATGGATTTGCAAATATAGATCAACAATTTAAGTTGTTGAAAAAATTCAAATAAATCAGAGAAACTAAGGTATCTTATTTCCATGCTCACTTGGAATTAAGTGTAAAAAGATGCAAAATTTGGTAATTTTGAACTATTAAAAATATTATCATTCATCTTGAGATAGCACATTTCTTTTTTTTTAGTTAACTTATTAAGAAGTTAGGACTTACCTAATAGTTTATAGTACTTTTTAAATAAATATACTGCTAAAAACAAAAAATGCAATTTTAGTAATATATTTTTGAGATTTGGGGGGACTTATAAACCCAGGAAAATCAATTCTTCCTTCTCAAAATTGTCCGATGCCGCTCACAGATTCTTTGACCTCTCCAAATGAGCCCCAGTGCACTGAGGCAGTGCCAACTTATCGTATCTGATGTTAATAGGTAAGTAGTAGAAGCCATTCTTTCAGCAATGAGAAGGAAATTGTAATAATTGTGTACTTTTAATACATGTATATGGAGTTAGACCTACCAATGAGAACAGAATTGAGCAAGAAATAATTATTGCTAAAATTAGTATTGACTTTGAAAAAATCATGTTAAGGGTGGCGTTGGCTAAACTCCTGGAAGGTGAGGAGGCCAGTTTTGTTGTTGATGTTGTTTATAGCTTTCCCTTTACTATCCTGGATCACCCACCCTGTCCTCACAGATGGCCCGCAATCCCACCAGTACCGCTCTGACAACGACTTGTAGCTGTGGGCCTGGCCTGACTAAATCTCGGTCTCCGAAGGGCTCCTTCCCTCATCCTACTCTTAATGACAATGTGGTGACAGTCTCTCAGCCTCCTTGGACAACACATGGACCTTGCAAAGACCAGTGGGAAATGGAGTTTACGGACAAATGGCCTCTCCACCCCGAAGTCCTCATATTCTCCTTTTGTTTTGGGTCTTCACTGGTCCCATTTCAAAAACTTATTCTCATTGCCATGTGTTGTCAATAATGATTTCTACCATCCTCTTTTTTGTGTGTTATCATTCCAACAGACTTTTCTATTCCCATCAAAACAACACTATGAAGTATGTAAATTGTCAGAATTTCTGGTTATTGGGGAACAGTGTGGGGAAAAAAGTGAGCATGGAAATAAGAGAAAAATATAAGTAAATTTCAAGTAGATTGTCCTAAAATATACTCCTAACAATATTTGTACATCACTTACACTGAAATTTCTATTCTCTCTTAGCGCTATACAATAACAATATATCATGAGCCACACATGTAATTCTACTTTTCAATAGCTACATAAAAAAGTAAGTAATTGAAGTTAAAATTCATATTTTATTTATCCAATATATCTAAAACACTATATATAAATAAATATTAAAATTATTAACATTTTTTTCTAATTTAGTCTTTAAAACCTGATATGTATTTTCATTTAGAGAGCACCTTAATTCGAATACTCATTCTTCTATGGAATTACTGAATCTGTGTTTACATTTTATAAAATATTAACATTGAAAATATAGATTTATATACTTCAAGTAACCAAAATATACCTGTTTTAAAATTTAAATTTAAGTAAATTTAAATTAAGTAAAATAGAAAATTTACTTTCTTTTATACTAGCCACATTTAAAGTGCCACATGTGGTTAGTGGCTACCATATTGGACATTGCATCTATGACAGTTCTTATTAAATAAAATACATTTTTCATAAGGAACCACACTCCTTGACATCAAAATAATTGAATGAACTATTCTCTAACCACTTTAGTTATCAAATTAACTTATTTTCTTTATAATTAGTTTTTACTTACAGAGCAAAAATATACCTAAATTTACACCCTGTTATTTTTAATAGATACCAATTAGCCTGCACTGCATGCATTGTGTAATAAACCAATGTAATTATTGCTTACAGTTTTTAGCCAGTCCATACTTGGAACTTCATTCATTTACATATAAATACCCTCAATGACTTAGGTCAATTTAAATATCAGATTTAGTCACACTCCCTTGACCTCCAATTTGTTTTCAAGGTATTATTTAAATAGCACTCCTTTTCCTTGGCCATCTTGCTTTGCTTCTGCATCTTCTATTTTGCTATTGTGTAATATAACTTTTTCAGTCAACAGTTGATCTGTAGGGAAAATATCTTAAGTAAAGAAAGATGGTTTAACAAATATATTTTTATTTAATTTATACTGTAACATTTTTGATCGGTTACTGTTTTATTTTTGGAACTTGTTTACTGTCAATGATGAAATAACAGTTTGAGATGAAATTTCAAATGTGACTGCAAACATCAAGTGCAGGCAAATAAACATGTGGGACAGCTAGACTACAATAAGGTTGTTTTGATTCCAAAAAAATTAAATTAAGGAATCATTTTAGAGTAACATATCACACAAAACAACTACTGGGCTATACAAAACAGAAAAGAGAAAATCAATTATGGTTCAATAATGCCACTTCCTCAATCAGTTAGAAAGTGCCTTGTTTACAGGAAGTCTGATGGCATAACATTCTGGCAGTTTTTCATCTGTGACTATTAAGCATTGCTTGTTTAATTATAAAGGAAAGTACAATAATTGCAATCATCTGAAGGAAAAACATATTTGTTTTTTTCCAGAAACCGTAAAATTATGTCAAAGCATTTTAAAAATTAATTTGAAGTTGTTTCTTGTAAATAGAGAATGGAACATTTTTCAACTTTCAATAGGCACTCTAAGTGTGACGTGGAATCATGGAAATGAAAACAATCACCATGTTGTTGAGACTTTTGAAAGAAAATATTTTTATAAGAAAATTGGTTTTTATGGGAATTTAATCTAGAAAAGAATATAGTCTAATCAAGAACAAGGCTTTTGTTTATGTTCTATATGCCTCCTCCATAATACTACAAAGTTAATTTTAATTTTGATAAGAAATTAGGAAAGTTAAAAAGTTGTAGTTATGTTTTAAAAAATCCTATTATATACCTAACTTAATTAACAATGATTTATTTACATGTTTTATTAGCTACTCTTGTATTTTCCTCTTTATAAACCATGATATTTTATCCATAAACCAAGAGCATGTTCTTTTGTGCATGGTTAGCTTAAATGTTAAATCAAAGTACTAATGCAACCAATGGCATAGCTGTGAATATTTTATTTCCTGTTTGTCTCCGTGCTGTCAATGGACATGCCCTTCTCCCTCCCATGACTGAGGGCTGGTCAGAGGGTAACTGGACAGAAGGATTGTGTATCATCTTGGGAACAGACTGTAACTCCCTCCTTATCTATCTCCCTTTGCAAGCAGCTTCTTGTCCTGTGACTGCTTCCTGACCTTTTACACACTGAAATAATGTAGTTTAGAGTTATGCTTCAGACATGTGTCTCCTTCGTCTGAGACCCCTTATAATGAGCCCTTGGACTGGGGGAGGCACAGTCTCTCTGGCACTGACCCCACCCCTGGCCCCCAGCTGTGGGTGCACTCCCCTGTAATGTGACTAATACACAGCATGTCCACGTCTGCTAGTCCTCTGGGTGCTTGTTTTCAGAATATCACACACACTTAGGCAGCTCCCCGGTTTGGGTTTGGAGCTCTTGTGCAACAGTCTGTCTCTTTAATAGTGACAGACTTAAGACCTTAATTTAAGCAGTCATCTTGTAAATGCATCCCTTGACTAAAAATGTGAACCTTTTGTGAGAATGTCATTCTGCAGAGGCCACTACCACACAGAGCTGACTGTTAAATTATTAATTACTTACAGGTTTGTTCACACTCAGACCCAGGGCCAACAGACCATGGCCTGTTAGTGATGTATGAGAAGGTCCAGAGGAGTGTGAGGCTCTTCTGCTTTGTCCTTGACCTCACGTATGTCTCTACGTGAATGTAGGTGACCCAGATACTCACTGATCATTGTGGCTTCACCTCTCTGTCTGCCTCAGTTTAAAGTTGACTAGACTTACTGTTCTTCCTTTTAAGGCCCCTGTTTCCTGATTTTTGACTCCCAATTCAACTTTTTGCCTGGTTTAGAGCTGAGCCCCAAAGGGCAGTCTGAATATCTGAGAGGGGTTTCTTGAATGGGGAAACCCATTTCTGATAGTTTCAAGGAACACCTATTTATTCAGATATGGTGCCTCTCCTCTACAAATCCCCAAATGCTTCATAAGTAGCTGACACCAGAATTAGTCAGTATGCCCTTTAGTCGGAGCACCATGAGAGGAAGAGAGATCAGCAATTTGCTAATTGTGTATTCACCACAAGTGTGAATCTCACAAACTTAGGTTCATAAAACTAAAACAGAATCATAATGTTATTCCTTTCTAGGTAAGTAACCTTGAACAATAAGTTAGTTCTCTGAGTCTCAGGTTTTCCATCTCTAAAATTGTGATGATATTAGCTTTTCACAAACTTGTTTTGAAGTATAAAGAGAGAATATGTATGAAGCAAATAGAGTTATGCATCATACATTATAAAGGTTCAATTAATGGTGAATAATATTGTCATTATTACTACCTGAAAAAGAGATCATTTTCTATGGGGAAAAAAAGTAATTAGACATGTCCTTGAAGTGTTATATAAGTTTGTATGTAAGAAATTCTACATAAGTTTGTATGAAAACACAGAACTCAATCATTCCATTTTAGCTGTTTTGCATAGTTTATTATACTTGGCATACTTAGAGCAAATCATAAAATGAATTTTTTTAATGTAGGGCTTGATAGAAATAATACTAATAAATTAGCCATATGATATTAGGGATATGGTATCTGTACCAATTATAATATAAAAATATACATGGTCCATGGAATATGTAAACTTATTGCAGTAATAAATCATTTTACTATGCCTAGACATGCCTTTTGTGATTTAGACTGTCCGATATTCATCATTACTCAATCAGCGTATGTGAGAAAAATAAAATATTATGACTTGATACTTTGAACAATAATAGAAATAAAATACAAACATTTGAGTTTATTTTTCCCTAATAGTAAGTACCACAATAAAAGAAGCTCTTAAAATACCATAATAAAAAAATATCAAAATGTATTTCTGAGTTTATTTTAAATATTTATAGACATTTTTCCTTGGATAAATTAATTTGTGTAACAATCATGACCTGGTTTTCCTACATTTACACTGTCTAGTAAAAATAAAATGTTGTGGTACCAGCCTCTTATAGTTAAATTATGTAGCTGTCATTTGAACTGTAAAGCAAGTTTGTTTCTTCAAATTCAACTTGATTTACTGTTTTAATATTTGATTTTCTTATTCTGTCAGATATAAACTGCAGTAGACATTGATGAATGTGCTTCTAACCCCTGTAAAGATTTGTGTCAGATTTCTCTGAAGTGGCAGATAAATAAACAGATATTTATACATTTTAGGCCTATCAAATGGATTTTTATTTCAAATAAAATTTTTCAATTCACTGGGGGTTAGACTTGATGTGTTAACAATTCTTCAAGAGTTGATATAATTATTCTTAGAAATATTAGACTCTGAAAAATTCAGATTCTACTTTACTATGAAATTTTCTAAGTATATATCATAGATATAGCAAGTAGGGTTCTATACAGGTGGTATCATAAGACTTTTAAATTAAAGCAAGGACTTTAAAAATACTATTTAGACAGTGCACTATATATACTTTAGAGTATAATCCTCTGAGTTCATCTAAACATTAATTAACCTAAATTTCCTGAGATTTTTAATAAAACATTTATATTTATTTTATTATTTAAAATAGTTTTTAGTAAAGATAAGACTATAAAGAAAAATCCATAAATTATTAACTAATATTTATTGTGTGAGTTATTTGAAAAGTAGTTCAAATATATAGATAAAAGTATATGTCTTATATGTTTATATAGTGTTTTTATTCCCTAAACAATATTTACTGTTTTCAAATATGGAGTTTTTTTTTATTAAGCTTTGGTGATATTAAAACAATTCAATATGTGTGAATGCATGTAGGCAGTGTTTTGCTAAAGCATAAAGTCATTGAATTGTAAACGTGGGTAGACTATTAAAGCCTTGGTTTTTACCAAATGTACTGAAACACTGGGTGGGATGCAAACACAATGTAAAAGAGACAATTATGTCAGAAAGAGTGACAGAGAACTCATGTTTACAATTTCTAAATCTTTCCAAAATACAGTGGAAATAATAAGAAGCTTGCATGAGAACCCACAATATGAAGTGAAATTTATATACATTTTATTAAGCAATGATTTTTAGTATAATTATACACAAACTACTTGCATTACATCATGTGATTTTAATACCACTTCAACTTATTTCTCCTAAGAAATTACTGAAACTCTCAGCTAATGTTTCTTACTTATTAGAGCAAACTTGTATGAATGTTTCCTTTGTATGTACATCTACTGAGGTCCTACCACCATCTTTGGCAATTGTTTGTGCTACGTCTTTACATTCTAAGTCTGTTTCTGACCATGTATAAAATACACATTGATGTTTATTCCTTATTTAGCCTTATTTATATAAGTACATACAGAAATTGACAAAAGTAGGTTTACAATTGTTTGTATGAAAAATAATACATTAAGTAATAAATGATACAAGAATAAACTGTGTTTTGTGTACTCCAACTGTAAACATACTTTTGCTCTACCCTGTATATGTTTAATATTTACCACCTGTTATGTTGATGTCTCTCCAGTTAGATTGGTTATCTAAAGCTTAAACTTTAGAGATTTCTCAGGGAGAATTCAAGGGAATAATCTTTGCATTCTTGCATGTTGATAAATATAGATTTGTGTCCTTTACACTTGAGAGTAAGTGTTGCTTGATATAAGCCCTTGGCTTACATTTTTCTTACAATGGAATGCTATGTAATCATAAAAGAAGAACACCCTACTATTTGTGACACCATTGATGAAACTGGAGGACATTATGCTAAGTGAAATAAACCAGGCAGGAAAAAACCCCACAAATACTTCATGATATCACTTCTACGTGGGTTCTTTTTAAAAATTTGTTAAATTTATTTAAAAAAAAAACAGAGAGTAGAATGGCGGTTGCTAGGAAATATGGAGATGTTGGTCAAAAGGTACATACTTTCAGTTATAAGTAAGTTCAGAGGATTCGATGTGCAGCATGGTGACTATAGTGAATAATGCCGTACACCTGAAATTTGATAAAAGAGTAAAACATTTTCACCAAAAAGTAACTTTGTGAGGTGTTGGATGTTTTAATTTACTTGTCCGTGGTCATCTTTTTACACAGTATACATATATCAACTCATCATATCGTACACTTTAAATATATACAATTTTATTTGTAAATTAAGCCTCATAAAAACTTGGGAAAAAAAGGAAACCTGTAGAAGAGATTGAGGTCATGAAATGCAAAAAAAGTACAGTGATAGCACAAAGGCAAAGGGCTTAACCTAGACTTCCTTCTGCAGAAAGAGAGGGCTTCTTAAATAAGTCTCATCTAGGCTAAGACAGAGACATGAGTAAGAATTGGCCAGAATGTTAGTAACTTATTTATAGCTAAGAAAAAGCATGAGAAAAAGCATAGAAACAAGAGTGAGAATAATATTTAGAATATATAAAGAAGTTTTTTTTTTTGTTTGTTTGTTTTTTTTTTTTGTTTTTTTTTTTTTAAGTGGAATCCAAAGATGACTGCTTGTGAGTGTGTATGTGAGTGGCTTCTGTGTATGGCCAGGGAGGGAGTGACAAGACATGGGTGAGAGGTTTAATCAGGGTAAAGTGTTTCTAAAACCTTGCCAAACAGGTTCAGGGAGTTGGACTTTTATCTTAAGAGCAAATAAGACACATATGTGGATTTTACACCACATACGGTATGCTTATATTTGCTTTTGGAGAAAGGTAAGTCTGGCTTTAGGATACAGAGTGAATTGGTAGGTGGACAAGATCCAAGGCAGGGAGCCAGTTAGAAAGCTCCTTTTGTATTGAAGAGAGATTCGATGTCAGTCAGAAACAGGTGAGTGGGGAAGAGATGGATTAGAACGTTATCTAAGAATTGTTCTGACCTCATATCTTTATAAAAATGGAAGTGAAATTACCCAGTGTGTTAAGCATTTGGTTTAATTATTGAAAGTGAAGTGCTGAAGAGAAATGTCAGGTTTCTAGCTGAAGATTCATTAGAACTGGTATTATTCACAAGAAACAGCATTAGAAACTCAAGATTTGGTCAGATAGATGAAGTCGTGGTTTGGAATGTGTAAAATTTTACATATTCATGGGACATCCGGAGAGGGTCCATTACAAAAGTGGAGGCATGTCAGCATTTAAGATGTCAGTAGAATAAGGGGAGCTACATCAGGAGACTCATAAAGCAGGAAAACAGTGAAAAGTATAGCCAAGAGAAGAGTGTACTTAAAGTCATACATAGAAATGTACACTAGCAAATGCCACCTCAACAGTATGTAAGGTGGGACTCAAAGATGACAAGTTGAACTTGTCTTTAATGATGTCTTATCATATTGGCATGGAACAATTTCTGTAAACAGGGGGGCAGAACTTACTAGTTGTATGACTGAAATTGAGTAGAAACAAGGAAATGGGTGTAAATAAATATTTAAAGAAGCTTAGCAACAAATGTAGGGAAAGAACAAATTGGAAAATGATGGACAATGATGGTTTCTGGGTTTTTTTTTTGTTTTGGTTTAAGGCAAACTTTTTTAAGTAGTTAATTTTTACTGCATTTTTTCATTACCATTTATTCCCCCTATACCCATTTCAACCTCTACCTACCTATCTCTCTCCACCACAATCCCCACACTGTTGTCTGTGTCCATGAGCTCTTTATCTTTTTTTCTCAATCCCTCTGCCCCCTAAGTTCCTCCCCCAGAACCGTCAGCCTTCTCTCTGTGAGCCTGCGTCTATCCTCTGTTTTGTTTATTACTTCAGTTTGTTCATTAAATTCCATATATGAATGAAATCCTCTGGTATTTGTCTTTCTCTGACTGACTTATTTCACTTAGCATAATGTTCTCTGGATCCCTCCATGCTATTGCAAAGGGTGATTTAATATTTCATTGTGTAAATGTACTGTAGCTGTTTTATCCATTCATTTTCAAGGAATTTTTTTATTTCTTCCTTAATCCCATTGTTAACCCATTCATTGTTAACCCGTTCATTGTTTAATATTATGTTATTTAGCTCCCATGCCTGCTGATAAGAGAAAATGGCAAAAGGGGGAATTTTGAAGATTCAAGTGATGAAGGAAGAGATTATAGAGGAAGATTCCTCCAAACTAGGGAAGGCTAACAGCCACATGTGTAGAAGTAATACTGTGTCTCTTAAGGGGAAAACAAGAGTATGAGAAAAATACAGGAGTAAATGTGGTTAAACATGAAGATGAAAGATCCTAATTTGATGGCATTCTCCTATGACTGCTATTCTCCTCGTGTGGTAAAAAGTTAGGTTCTCTCTCTCTCAGCTCTGTGCTTATTTTTATTAACAATTTAGTGTCTGTCATTGCTCTTATGTTCACATTGAAACTCCATATTTTGTCAAATTATTTTCATTTCTCATTTTGGTAGACTAAATAGAGATAAATGAACCTTTAGGTAAGAATCTGAGACCTTGGCTAAATTCATGACTGAATCTTCACGTCCGACCTGTTTAGACAGGCTGACGGACATCCATGGGCACCCCAAGGTGGGGGGCTGGACACACAGGGTCTCTTGCCTCCTCTGAAGCCACCACACTGGGCCAGGTGATGGTTTTAATCTGAGACAAACAGAACGGCATGTGAGTCTAGGATCTGGAATAAAACCTCTATGTGAGTCAACCCTGAATGCCTGTGGTGGAGCTCAGGTCCTCTTTTAGAAGGGTGCTACATTAACAAGAATAGAGGTTAGAGGAGTATAGAGAAATTTAAATGTATACTTTGTACCTAAGAATGGTTCATGGACAGCATCAGAATTTTACAGATACCAGAGAGTAGGGTTTATTAACAGAGTTTAGCACAAATTCGATTATTGCATTAATTCAAAGCTGTGCTTACCAATTCTTTCTCCCCCGCCCTTTTTTTTTTACATCAGTGTACATATAAAAATTTGTAGTGTGACATAGACTGATAAGGCTGTTTGTGGGCAGAGATAGCTGGGGTCAAAATCTAGGCCCACCTGGAACCTGTGTTGACACATTGACCCAAAGTGTGAGAGCTCTGGCCAAGCTTTACTTTCTGGTCAATGTCACTAAGGTAAACAACAAGGAAATTGAAATACCTGCAAGAATGCTTTTGCGGAATAGAAGAAAGAATATGCAGAGACCTGGGGGAAATCAGGAGAAACCGAGAATGGGTAACAAGGATAAGCGATGTACGTCAAGCCATTGATTGAATAACAATATATCAACAGATTGTCTTATTTGTTATTTAAGATGTGAAGCATTGTGATGGTGAGGGCATATCCACGCCCTAGCCATTGGAGTGTGGTGCAACTGATGTGAATTCTTTGTGAAGGTCATTGGAGTATAGAATATTAAGAAATGAGGCACTGATATGACAGATGGCCCAATGGATGTTGTCATTATCCAAGGTGATGGAAATAGGATCGAAAAAGAAGACTACTCATGCAATAAACTCTTCAGTACAATAGGAGAAGTCTCTAAGTAGATGAGAAACATTAGCAATCAGGATATACAAGACAGTGTCACTAATTACATTAAGTTACCAATGCAATGATATTTACAGGAATAGTTATTAATAGTCATGAAATAGCAGTGTGACTGAGGATTTTAACCCTGTTTTCACACTGTTAAATTTCTGTGTTAGAATGGGCAGCTGCTTCCTTAAGTGGTGTTTACTTTACTGAAATTGTGAGTAAATTATTAGTTTGCCCTATGCTAACTCCATAGCATGTAACACAGGTATTAAAACTATTGAAATTAGGTAGTGACATCAAATTAATAGAAAACACGATAATTTAGGGGGAGAAGAGTCTTCTCTCGGCCATGGTACTCCTTTTGCATTATCCCATCCGTGCATTTATGTATGTTTCATGCCATAGTGGATAGTATAGCACATAGGAATACTCTAACGCTGCTACTCTTCAAAAGCCTCTTTACTCCTCCTAGTAGTTAATTACTTTTGTTAGTTTATGATTATTCATATTAAATATCCCCTGTTTAAATTACTTATGTGGTTTCAGTCTCCTGTCTGGACTTTGACTGATATATCCATAATAGCAGCCATTTGAATCTGGTACAACAGCATTTCATTTATTCTAAAGCATGCTTTTTGCATCTCTTCACATTTAACCTTTTTAAAACCAGGGAAAGTCCAATACTTGATGGTGTGTTTATCAATTTGTGGTGCCTATAACAATTTGTGGCATGTTAGATTTCATTAAACATGGTGGTAATTTTCTTCTTTAGTCTCTGTCTTAGTTACTAAGTGTTTAGGGACTATAGACATATAAATATTTATGTAAGCTCAGATATTCAGGAGAAATATCTTGTCTTGGTTAGACATACATATTTTAATCCTGGTGTTGAAACACAATTTGGTGGGGGACTTTGAGTTAGACTATAAGACTGTTTATGTATACTAAACTAGTTATGTATAGCTCTTCGTCCGTTTTTTAATATATGTAACTTTCTCTCACTGTCTACTTTTCCTCCTTCCTTTTCTCTGATCCAACAGAAAAAATATCATAAGTATTCATGGTAATGAAAGTAGATATCTAATTCATAGAAAATGTATTGCCATTTTACTCCTAACAAGGTCATTTTAATAAACTACTTAAAAGAAATGAGGAAATAGACCACTTTCTGTATGATAGCCTTTTAAGAATAAGAATTCTACATGCTAAATTTGATTTATCCTATTTGAATGACCAATCCCATTTGCTATTCCTCCACAGTTAAGCAGATACAGTATAGTTCATCTCCCAATTGTTGCACACAGTGTATCTCATTAGTATCCTCCATAGTGCTATGTGTAACTATTTGTGAATGAATAAATACTTTCATGGCAGTGAGATTAGTATATGATTAGCAAGTATCTACTAAGAAATGAAATGATTTGGAAGCATAAAATCTAACCAATTTAGATAGCTTCCCTGATGAATTCAAGCTTGAATCAATTTATACTCAGACTTTTGAATGCATTGTAATTTTGACTAAAAACTGAAACAAGATTATTTCTGCAAATCTAATGTCTCCTTTCTGAAGTGCTCTCTGATATAAAGTCTGCTGTACCATGAAATAGGTCTGTTGTACTTTTCCTTTCAACTCGGATGGCATGCCTAATAAACTCCTGATTCATTATACAGAAAAAAATATTCATTTCTGAGACTGAGCGTTTTAGGAAAATGGGTTTCCATATTGTTATTCCACCTGATAGACTATTAAGAAATCGGCAAGTGTATAATTATCATGAGTAGTCATGTTATTACCAATTGTTCATGACCTGGAAATAGGTTCAAAATTGCTAATAGTATAATCAGAGATAATTTCTAACATTCAGGTGGCTCAGAGCTTTAAGAAACTTAATAATTTCACCAACTTTATTGTAATTCTAATAACAATATTTATGTTTGGGCAGTGAAAAGAACTAACATTAAATTTGGAAACCAAGATTATTATATTAACAGTCCATTAATTATGAGGACCCTCTGAGCAATCAGGAATGAGAAGACTTGGTATGAACCCAAGTTAAGATTCCAAGGCTTTGATAATGCCCTGCCTCCTATAAATGACATCATTAGCCACTTGATATTTATGATTGTCATTGAATTAATTAAACTGAGATATTATATCAAAAACTTAAGATAGCTAATAAAGGTATTTTGCAGCAATGCTACTAAATTTAATATATCTTTAAATATCCCAAAGAGCAAATGCAGTTAATACTTATGAGATTGGTCCTATAACAATAGGGAAAAAAGACAGGAAAAGTGGTGATTGAAAACTAAAATGTATGATTCATATTCTTCTGTGCATTCCCAGAAGTTTGAGTTTACAAGGCCGATTGCCAGTTCTAAATGTTTCCTAGGCATGTGTGGCAACAATGTAAAGAGGAATCACTAAAAATCTGATTTTGTGTAATTTCATTTAGAAGTTTTTGCTTTCCCACATAAATGATTTCTAAGTGAGTATATATAGTGATTTAGTTTTTAAAACTTAAAAAATTTAATCAGCATAAACCAACCCATCAGCAGGTTATAATCTGTGAAGTAAACATTTTAGTCAATAAAATGTATCATAGTTATGAGTGATTTTTTTTAATTAATAAGGATGTCCCTGTGGTAATCTTATTGTGTCACTCCAAATTTTTCATACATGTCCATTGGTTTCCATTTGTGCTATAAACTCACAATGCACATCTTGTTATTAGAGACCCACAGGTTCAGCAGGCACAGATCCTAGGTTAAGGAGAAATAGGTGTGGGGGCATCCTGGGGACTTATTCACACAGGGAATCAATCTTCAAGGCACCCTGTTGCTTCTATGCCTAGTGCACAGACTTGGGCTCTCTATGTGGACAGCCTTTAATTTTAACCTCACAGGCTAGGTTATTTGGCCCATTCAATCCCTTTGTCCAAGATCTTAAGTAGTAATTTATTAGCTTTCAGTTCACATACTGAGTAAACATTTTTTCCAATTCCCCTTCATAGAATCTATAACTAAGTACTACCTATGAAAGTGTACTTCTGGTAGTACAGATACACAGACCACCCTTAAATCTGTTCTTCTTTCATGACTTTGAAACAATGATAAATAATAACACATCCATTGAACAGAGAACCAGAATATTGAGTTGATTAATTTTAATCTGTAGAAGGATATGGCTTAGAATGAGATACAAATGGCACTTGCAATCTGTAGAATAGAGTACTTAGGCCATTGTCCACTACCAGTACTGGCAAAAACAGTGATCCAGGCTCAGCCATGTACTTTCGAAAGATTAGCTCCATCTAACCTAAGAAATTTGAATCAATGGCTATTGTATACCACAAATGCAACTCTTTGCACAATTTTGGGGGAATAATAATTAGAGGGTCAAATGGGAAAGGAGTTTTAAGACAAAGTTTCTCTAAATGGAAACTAAGAATAAAAGAGAAGAGACATTTCCTTTAAGTGAAGGTTTCTACCTCATTTAAATCCATCACAAGTAGAAGTAATGTTTTTCTTTTAGGCTCCTTAAATAAGACTTTTTGTATGTTAACTCTGATCTGGGCTTTACTTTGTTTGTTTTATTTTTTACATTAGATAATACAACTTATTCTTTTATTAGACAGTTTCTTTTTTAAATTTAAAAATATATATTATTTTATTTTTTCCATTACCATTTATCCCCTCATACCCCTTCCATTCCATAATCACAACACTGTTGTCCATGTCCATGAGCCCTTCTTTCTTTTCGCTCAATCCCTCCACCCCTTAACCTCCCTCCTCAGCTGCCATCCTGGTCTTCATCTATTAGTCAGTCCCCATTTCTCATGTTAGTTCAGTTTGTTCATTAGATTCTACATGTCAATGAAATCACATGGTATTCATCTTTCTCTGACTGACTTATTTCACTTAGCATAATATTCTCCAGGTCCATCTACGCTGTTGCAAAGGGTAAATTTTTCTTCTTTTTTATGGCCGAGTAGTATTCCATTGTGTAAATATTCCATAGTTGTTTTATGCACTCCCCTACTGATGGACACTTGGGCTGCTTCCATTTCTTGGTGATTGTAATGAACATAAAGGTGGTTACATCCTTTTGAATTACCGTTTTGGGTTTCTATGGATGATTACCACAAGAGGAATTGCTTGATCATAAGGCAATTCCATTTTTAATTTTTTGAGGTTTCTCCATTCTGCTTTCCACAATCTCTGCACCAATCTCCATTCCCAAGTGCAGAAGGATTCCCCTTCCTCCACATCTTCACCAGCACTTATTTGGATCTAGGCTTTAAATGAAAAAGCTGTAGTTCTGATTTGATTTGAAATGAAAGGATCATTCCATTCTAGTTTCCTCACCAGATTCTACTCTAACATCCAAACAGAAATAGGACTGCTTGCCTTAACTCCCTCTCTTTTACCTAAGGAAAAATCCTAATTCACCATGCTATAAAGTAAGATCATTGTTTATAGTAAAATTAGAGTTTATAAATTAGTATTAACATGTATAAAGCCGTATGTACATAAAAAAGAATTTGAAACTGATCAAAACAAATTCAGTAGGATAAAAAGCAAATTTTCAGTCTTCAAACTAATGATTAATGACTAGATTAATAATGCTACCATTAATAAATTTTGTGGAGAATTAAAGGTATTTTATGTGTAATTTCAGAAAAATACATTAAAATAAACTTATTATTCTAATATTTGTTTTACATATTATCACATGATTACACATCTATGAAATATTTTTTTATTTTTTTTAAGATTTTATTTATTTAATTTTAGAGAGAGGAGAAGGAAGGGAGAAAGAGAGGGAGAGAAACAGCAAGTATGGTTGCCTCTCATATGGCCCTCACTGGGGACCTGGCCTGCAACCTGGGCATGTGCCCTGACTGGGAATCGAACCGGGACCCTTTGGTTCCCAACCTGCGCTCAATCCACTGAGCTACACCAGCCAGGGCACATCTATGAAATATTTTATGTGCTAATAATGACTCTGCCTTCCAGGAATTAATTAATTCACAAATAATGTTTTGTTGATGGGGAAATAGTTAATGGTGGAACAGACAATATCCTTGTTCTTATGTTAACTTTTCATTGAGAGGAAAAAAACAAACAAACAAACAAAAAACAAGAAACACATGCACATAGTATGTGATATAGCTATAATATGTTCTCTAAGGGAAAATAAAGTAGTGTATGCCAAAGAGGGTTTGGATAGTCCAGCTAAATCTGTTTAAGGGGTTTTCATTTATACTAAAAGCTGAACAAGTGGGGGAAGGGACTTACCGGGTTTAGAGGCTGCTAGTCAAAGACTCTCAGTTAAAAAGGAATAGGAAGCTAAAGGAATCTAACATGTCTAAAAACTAGATGAGCAAGAAAGAAGTAGGATGAGTTGTATGTTGAAAAGCTGCGAGGGACCATATCATAAGGAAAAGAGGTTGGATAGTATTTAAAGTACTGCCAGAAACCATCACACTGGATTTAAATATTGTACGTATATACTTAAAAATCACCCTGGATATCATGTGAAATGTAGTACAGGGAGGGTGAGAACAAGAAATCCAGTTAGAATGATTATTATTCTTATTTGGGAAATAAGATAATTAAGACAGACTTGGATATCAGTAATTAAGATAGACATAAAGAGACAGATTTGGGATATTTTTCAGACGCAAAGTTGCCAGGGCTTGCTGACAAATTAAATGATCACAAGAAGGAATAAAAAGCTCTTAGATTTTGTAATTTATCATAGTTACTAAGGAAGAATGAGCTAGAGCAGCTTAGAGAGTTTTGTCCATATGGAAGTAACGATGCCTACAGAATAACCACCTGGTCTTGCCAACCATTATTTGATTAGCTGAGCAAACCTGGGCTCCAGTCAGGCCTGGAGATGTTGGCTTGGGAGTCCTTGTCATGTAGAAGTCACAGTATAGTTGATATTTTCTATAAGTCTGTTGATGGTTTCAATTAACTGAACTGGTAAATAGAAAAATACATGTTTGAATGGATGAATAAACAAAAAATGAAAGCAATAACCAATGGACAGGAAAAGATAGGAAAGAACTTCAGAATCTAGGCAAACCACTAAAGAAATAAGGAATATAAGGAACTGAAGAGACAAAGTAAAGGAAGCATAGAATGTGTATGATAGATACCGTGTGTGAAACAGAGTTCTGATTATTAAGATTGCTTTTTGGTCAGTGTATCATTCCTCTTTTATGACTCCTATAAGGAGTAACGTATTATAGTGAGATTTAGCCCAGATGGAACAAGCAATTAAAGAAATTTGTGTGAAAAAATATCACCAAGAAACAGATAAAAAGCTATCTAAACATGGGAAAAGAAATCTAATTTATATCTGTGTGTGTTTTAGACATAATTAAAATATAGACTTAAAATATATTAGGAAGAAAAATTAAGATGATTTAGAAATTAATATTGAAAACTTATTTTAAAATAAGTTATAGAATGCTTGATTATTTAATTTGTCTATCCAGAAACTCAAAAACTAAAAGGATGCATAAATACTATTTTACTGAATGTATTCAACTGGCTATACCTAACAACTTACTTGTTAAAAAGTGGAGATTTTTAATACAGCTCACTGAATCAAATTAGAAATCTCATTTAAATTCCATTTATACTTTGGCAGTGGAAGCTCTAAAATTTTAAATATATATATATGTATACACACACACACACACACACACACACATCTTGAATGCTTGAATAATGCCTATTGTCAAATCATGTGGAACATATTCAGAAATCAAACAGAGTCAATCATAAATTCTCTTTCTGACAATCACTATGATATTCACTATATTACCAAGACTCATAGTGTTTTGTTAATGATTTGTCCTAATCAGGTTCGGATATGATTATCTGTCCTTAAAAGATACAATACTGTTCTCATTTATGTGCACTCACTCAGTGTTAATTTTTTGTTTATTTAAGATATAATTTTTGAGCACCAATATGTATAAATAGCCATTCTAAGTGCCAGAAATAGTAGAATGAATACTTACATTTTTTTTGGCTTTTTTACATTTTTAAGGAAAAGACAGATACATAAGCACCTACTTGCAGAGAAGGACATAAATACTTTATATGGTGGAAATGTCTTCCTGTACCTGGAAAGAATAGGTGGAGGCTCCCCAATACAACCTGGGATAAAGGTTTTAAAAAGGAACCTGACAAAAACCACAGGCATTAAAAGTTATTGTGTGCTTAGTCAACAGGATGCATGAGAAAAAGGGAAAATAAGAGAGAGAGTTCCAGAAAGGTAAGCCAGGTGCAGGTGTTGATGTTTCTGCAGACTTTGTTGTAAGCTTTTTACTTTACCCTGTAATTCCATATCCTCTAATTCTCAGGCGAGAGCACTATTCTCTAGGGGTGTTTATATAAAGCTCAATGAAAGTCACAAGAGTAATTGAAGCATCATCTTGGACTGTCAAGTTTCAATACAGATATGCATTGTAGTGGAGAACGAAATATATCATAATAGAGATAAACTATGGTGTAATATTCAAGATTTACATGAATTTTAAAATCAAAATGTCAAATTTGGAAAAACAAAACAAATAAATGCCTTACTTATAGATATCTCATCAAACACTTCTGATGTCTGAGATCATAAATTCCTTATCTTTATCAGTTGGGACTGCTTCAATAGACGAGCTTTAGAAATCTGAATGAGAAATGGAGAGCAATTGAAGTTTGAGATTGTAGGGTATTTCACTATATCTGTCTTTAGAAATATAAGCTGGTAGCAGTACAGCACTCAAGGAACTTGGGATCAGACAACTCGGAGTCATATTTAGGAATTTTAACTGAGGGACGGCATGGTGATCTGTTTCATTTAATGTGGAGATAAGGCCTAAGTCCCCTGTTTATTGGGGTTCACCAGCAAGTGAAAAGAATATCATATTAAGATTATACATTAATATTTTGTTATTTCCTTTCATCCTTTGGGAACCACAGAAGTATCGGGATCTTTGCAAACTGTCTTATTAGTCAAAGCCTAAGACCAAGACTTTAAAGTTTAGATAGGATTGTTCCTGTCTTTCTACTCACCCTATTTCCTTTACAGAATCTAAATAATCTAACCAGAGTTCCTCTCCTCCCTTTTCATAGAGCATTTACTTCAGAAAAACTTGCAATTGTCCATTCTTTCTCTGCCCCTTTGAGGTGTACATCTTTTTTTGAAAGCCTCTTCTTATTTCTATAACCCAAGGCTATCTCAAGCAAAAATCTGGGAGCCATCCCCTTGAAATACAACCATCAAGAAAGATAACCACACCTCACCCAGCACTGCCATCCTGCTATCTGAATTTGTCTCTATTTTTCTTGTTAGTTGAGTTTGTTCGTTATATTTCAAATACGAGTGAAATCATATGGTATTTGTCTTTCTCTGACTGGATCATTTCACTTAGCATAATATTCTCCATGTCCATCCATACTGTTGCAGATGATAAAATTTTCTTCTTTTTTATGTCTGAATGGTATTCCATTGTGTAAATACCCTATAGTTATTTTATCCACTCCTCTACTGATGAACACGTGGGCTGCTTCTATATCTTGGCTATTGTAAATAAGAATATCATAGAATGCAGCAATGAGCATAGGGGTGCTTATATTTTTTTGAATTAGCATTTTGGGTTTCTTCAGATACATTCCAAGAAGTGGAATCACTGGCTCATAAAGAAATTTAATTATGAATTTTTGAGGTAACTCCATACTGCTCTCCACAGTGGCTGTACCAGTCTGCACTCCCACCAACAAAGTAAATAAAATCAAAAGCACTTCTCATAAAAATAACAGATTCTTAGATCGATTCTTACTTTCAAGTCCACTAAATAGAGACAAACATTTTTAAATAGTTCCTTCTTTTATTTCTTTTGTTATTGACTGTATTTGCTCCTGCAAAAATTGTATTGGCTCTTTTGCATTTTGTGATTTAATTACAGGTGCTGTTAGTTCTTTACTGTGAAAGATGATTCTCATTAATTTCCCAATCCACCTTTCCCTTCCATTTTCTATTAATAGATATTATGTTTAGTTCTTACATTAACTGGTATATAATACATTTAAGCTTATATTTCTTAATCAAATTCAGACAGCCTATGTTGACTTTTATAAAAATTAAGTATATTAGTGTCCTTATTCTTCTCTTTCTCAATGTTTTCCACCTATCAAATTTCATCACTTACATTTTCTTGCATTGTCATTTCATATGTTAAGGTAACTGTGATTGAGCAGTCTGTGCTGTGTTTAAAAGTTGATTTTTAATAGTCGAAAACAAGTAATCAACATTTACATTGTAATGAATATGCAAGATTCTTTAGGAAATAGTAATGCTAAGATTACATTTCTAAAGTTTCTTATATTGCAACCCAAGTTCATCTGAAGGACAATATCTCTGAGATGAAGTAATATATTTTATTTTACATTGAATCAATGATTCAAATTAGGTCAAAGTTTAGTTTATTTAGACCATTGCTGCCTTTGAAAATTTTTAAATTTCTGCTCAAATTTCTTATTGACTTTCTTATATTTTAAGAAGAATTTATTTTCTTCCTATTTGTTTAACAAACATAGTATAGCTTCATGTCCATAAAACATGTGGAATTAATCCCAAAACTATCCTTGAAAAAAGAATTTTTCAGTATTCACTGATTTCATGTTCTAATTTGATCAATGATGTTTTCCAGTTGTTGTGTGATATATTGTCACTGATTTCCTGAATTAAATACTTACCTATACTATTTTTCTTTTTTTCTTATCTTCTGGTTTTTCAGGGGTACATTTTAAAGTAACTTCCTGAGAAAGATTATAATGGAACGGTATTCTTATTATTTTCATTACTTCAAGTGATTTTTTTCTCTAGCAATATTTATAATTTTCTTAATATCCTTGATTTTCTGAAATTTTATAGTAATGAAAGCAGATGTAGATCTTTTTATTTATATAAATTTAAACTTTTGTGTAACAATTCATGTCTCTTATAAGCTATATTCTTATTTTGCAGAACTAATATTTCTCCATATTTCCCTGGGGAAATGATTTTTTTAAATATTTTTCTATTGCCCATTGAATTTTCCTTAAATTGTAAGAGTTCTTGATCTGTTTCTAGGACTCAACCAAGAAGATGACTCTATTGCCATTGCCTCCTTAGCTGTCCTTATGTTTCATCATTCTCTTACTGTTCTCAGTTTTAATCAACTTCAAACTTGTGAAATATCCAGTCTAATCAAGTCATCCCCCCTTGAAGATCCAGTCCCTTCTTATTCCTTACTTTATAGAACTGTTCTTGAGTGTGGAAAGATAAATGTTTAGGTTAATTGTACAATATAAAGCTATAAGTCAGCATATGTAATAAATGCCTTTAAAATAATAAAATCAGAATTTTTTATAATTTAGAAAAACAGTAAAACTTTCCATGATTGTGTGTGAAAACTAATAAACATATATACATATGAATTGGAAAAAGTGGTTCAAAATATTTTGGAATTTGTTATAAAATATAACACTCAACATAAGCATATGTGTGTATACATATATACATATATAATTAAAAATTGAATTTAAATTTTCATCTAGATATTGACATAGTAGAAAAATAAACAATATTTCTAATTATCCTGAATTGTATAGTTTTTGTCACTAAATAAACTATATAAACAATATTTTCTTAAAAAACTTGTTAAATTCTATGTTATTTTTATTTGAATGATGTTCACTTGGAATAACATATGAATATTCATAATATATAGCTTCATGTCCCTCATCTGTCTTTAAATAAGACTTATATTCCTGTCACTTTTCTAACCTATTTTTAAAGTAAATTATAAATATGACTCTTAATAAAGTCTACAGTGCAGAACATGACAATGACATACAAAATACTGTAGTAAATAGAATTGCATATAAATAAGTTTCCTAGGCAAATAAGAATTACTGGTATGTATTGTAATTACCAATACACTCATTTCCTAATTATCAGATATGGAATAAATAATCAAAAATGAATTCTAAATTTTGCACCTGAGTAGAATTCAGTAAACAATTGAATATATGAATTATTATGTCACAGATAATAACATTTTAATTGGAGAAAGACAGTTTTCTAAGGCATTTAATTTGAGATAACCACGTGACTAGAGGTAAATTTGAAGCAGGCACAGGGCATTCAGTCAAAAGTCAGAGCCAGAACTATGAATATAAGGAATATGTGTGTAGGATTATAAGAAAAGTCTGAATGCAGAGAGTGCAGGGAGAAAAAATAAGATATATTGTTAGTGCTTGGGAATTCAAGAGGACAGGTGGGAGGTTGGGCTGAGTATTTGTCAGACTGGATAAAAAAATACAAGTCTAAATTGTGTACTCATATTCAAAGACTCAAACAGGTTAACACTTAAATGATGTTTACAAGATATGCCATGTAAACCATGAAGCATAATTAATATTAGACAGTATAGATTTTAAGACAAGAAATATTATGAGAGACAAAAAGCAAAATTTCATGATGGCAAAATGATCAATAAATCAAGAAAACTATAACAATCGAACCCATCTCTCCCCCACCTTACCCTTCGTCCTGAGAGTGTATGTTCCACCTGACATTTCCATAATTTCCATGCTAGAAGCTGTTTCAAGGACATGACTTGGAGAGAGTAAGGTGTCATTGAGACCATCAGGCTGATTACAGTGATTGAACCCATTTAAGGCCTCTATCTAACATTTAAAGTTCTGGAGGGCAGTGAGGGGAATCTACTCCTCTTGCAGTCACCCAAGTCAAGACTTCTATGTAAGCTCCCCAGCTTATTAAACCTGCCACCTACACAGAGCGGTCTGCTTCTTTCTTCAGCTTCTTCTTGCCCTCCATCTATTTGGGGGGCCAATTTGCAAAATAACAGCAATTTAGTGAAACAAGGTGCTGAGATATTTTTAGTTTTCTTTTTGATTTAAAAGAATTGTAGACAAGACCCAAATGGATATAACACACAATTTTTGAAGGAAAAGGCAGCAAATAAAGTCATTTTGATTAACACTGTACAGTCATGTATGCATCCATGTATGTATTTAATTTTAAAGAAATAATGAAACTTCTGAATTCATTCAGCTTCACTGAGATGAGAATAAAGCCACAGTTGCTGTCACATAAAAACTTTCCATCTCCAGAAAATATGTGGCCATTATAAAAACTTTGTGTTGTTTATTAACATCAACAAAAACTCAAAGTAATTTCTTAAAATTATATGACAGAAAGAAAAAAATCCTTTCTAGAGATATATTTTACTACATCCCCATCTATAAACAACAAAAACCCCCCACAAAGTTTTATATGTGCCAGTTTTCCCTCATAAAGTTGATTCATAAGGAAAATTACCAGATATTTTTAAGGTTTAAACAAAGTGTTTATGCACTCACATTATCTTTAATTTTCAGTTTTTCTTCAGTTTAACCTGAGGTTCTAATTTCATATTTTCACTTAATATATCATTTTCAGTGATAATAGCAATAAAAATAGATTTCCTATTTAGTTAGGTATGCTTTCTTTTTAGATGCATGTTACATTAATTTTTCTCCATCCCATATTCATCTTACCATTTTAGAGAAAAAATTAAGAATATTAAGAAACATTCTACTTATCTAAGTTGTATGTGTAATGTGTTATGTGTCAATGTAAATTTTTCTACTCTTGTTAAAAATTATAAAATAATTACCTGGCTCTTGGCTCCGTGGTTGTGCCAGCCTGAGAGTCAAAGGGTCGCCGGCGGGATTCCCTGTCTAGAACACACGCCTGGCTTGCGGACCAGGTCCCCAGTAGGGGGCGTGCGAGAGGCAACCAAGCATTGATGTTTCTCTCCTTTTCTCCCTCCCTTCCCCTCTCTAAAAA
>PVJI01009139.1:26748-36940 GCA_004026765.1 Micronycteris hirsuta
CTCAATCCACTGAGCTACACCAGCCGGGCCATCTTATTTCACTTAGCATAATAATCTCCAGCTTCAAGCTATTGTAAGTCTTAATTCAGTGTTGTTTTAGACTGTTTTCAACTTTTTTGCAAATTAAAAAACAATCCAAATGGTTATAATATGAAAATTTAGTTATGGCAGCACAAGTTATCTTTGGAGCATTAATGGAAAATCTGCATTGTAGAACTAGTTAAAAATGTGAAGACTATGTAGTTAACAGACGTTTCTCTTTTTCTTTCTTTCCATGTAGGCCTGTTTCATGAAATTAATGGAAAGAAATTTGATTCATCACCCAGTCTCCATAACACCACATCTGCAGAGCCCATGGATAACTTGAAATGTATGTGTCCCCCTGGCTTTATTGGTAAGTAACTTTGACAATTGTGCCTTGTAAAGTACACTTACCTTGAGAGACATACATCAGGAAATTACTGATTCAGTAATATATTCCTTTTGTTCCTTTTTTATTTCATTTATCCTGACATTTGATTTGTATCCCAATAACTTGAATCATCCTATTCCATCTCTAGACTACAAAGCAGAAGATAAATTAGTTCACATCTGAGCACACTTTGAATGCCTACCAACTCAAAGGAGATTATTCTGCATTATGTAATTTCTAGGAAAGTTGTTGCAGTTTGTAGTCAGGTGAAATAAATTGATTCTGACACTAATATATGTTTTGCTCTTATGTGATGAGTTTAGTCTTAGATATCGCTCCAAATGGACTAAAAGATTTGGGCAAATTTAAAAATTATAACCTGGTACCTGCTTGCTTTTAAAACTTATAATGCTATTTTCCAAAGATGCGAAATGTGAAATAGATGCAGATAAGTGTGCTTCACATCCCTGCAAGAATGGAGCGACTTGCATTGCCCACTCTGGCAATTACTGTTGCCAATGTGAGGCTCTGTTTAAAGGTAATGTCCCAAGGGAGAAGGAAAAGCAAACATAATTAAAAAGCATTTCTCTCCCTTGTCTGAACTCATGCCAGTCTCCCAACAACATTATTAGCCCTTCCTCTTCTTAAATCCACCTTCTAAAGTGACCAACCAACAAGCTTTGTTTTTTCATCCACTAAAATAATTAATCTCATTTTTTATTAGAAAGGCCCCCATTACAACCAAATGATACTCTGAGAAGTAAGAAATATATTAGTGACCCATCATGTTAGATGCATATTTCAATGTATTTTCTTATTATTTAATTTATCTTGAAATTTCAAGGTTTTTAAAAATTCACCTTATAATCTAATCATTTATTTAATTTTTGAAAGTAGATGTATTTATTTTAAAATACAGTCAACCATTAACAGATACTTTTCATTTCCTTTCAATTTTGTCAATACATCTTACCTTCAGTTAATTTTTTTTTCAAAAACTAAATATATTTATGGTTGCCTTGTAAAATATATATTTTGATAAATTACTATGAAAACTACTTAAACTTTAGTAGCTTTTTCTAAGCCACAGAATTTGAAAACTCTATTCAATGAGTGTATCAGTCAGGGTTCTCCAGAGAAACAGGACCGATGAAAGATTATATATATTTATAGATATTGTATATTTTTATGAAGATTCATTATGAGGAATTGGGTCACACAATTATGGAGGCTTTGAAGTCCCTCCCCCTGCCTTCTGCAAGCTGGAAACCCTGGAAACTCAGTGGTGTAATTCCAGTCTAAATCCAAAGGCTTAAGAACAAGGGGAAGCCAATGGTGTAAATTACAGTTCAAAAACAGAAGAAAACCAATGCAGCTCAAATAAACAGGCAAGAAAGAAGAAATCCTCCTTTCCTTCACTTTTTATTCTAGTCAGACCCTCTCAAATGTGGGTGATGGCCAAAGATACTGGGAAGAGCAAGCTATATTACTTAGTTCACTGATGCGAATGCTAATCTCACCAGGAACAATTTCACAGACACATTCAGAAAAAAATGTTTAATCTGGACATTCCAATGGCTCAGTTAAGTTGACTAATGAAATTAACTATCATAGTTTTTAAACTAAATATAATCAATTTGGATATTTTTTAAAATTATACCTAATTTCCTTAGAAAGCATCTTTTTATAATTATTAATTAAAATATAAGATTACATGTGTAACTTTAAATATTTTGCATCTGTTTAAACATACTGTTATAGTTTTCTTATCTGTTAAATGTAGTTGAGGTTACATCTACCTCACTGAGTTGAATATAGATTAAATGAGCTTTCATATAAATGCCGCACATTCCCTGCCAGAAAGGACAAGTCATCAAGTGTTTAATTGTAAATTTAAATACGTCTGTAACATATATATGTAAAGTCCATACAGCAGACAGTATTTTATAATGTTTTATTGGGTAGGATATTAATACATATTTAATTATACATTTTTAAAGACAAAGACTTGTCTAATCACAGTAAATTTTTTTAAATGCATTCTCTTTAATAGAATTCAACTTTTTTTATTTATTTATTTATTTTTTTATATTTTTTTAGAGAGAGGAGAAGGGAGAGAGAAAGAGAGGAAGAGAAACAGCAGTGTATGGTTGCCTCTCACATGGCCCTCACTGGGGACCTGGCCTGCAACCCAGGCATGCGTCCCAACTGGGAGTCGAACCGGGACCCCTTGGTTCCCAGCCCGCACTCAATCCACTGAGCTACACCAGCCAGGGCAAATCACAGTAAATTTTTAAAAAATAGATTTTATTTTAAAAATAACGAAGTTTGCCTGGTGCCCAGATCCGATCTTTTTTTTCATGCCATTCTCCAGTGAAAGGAATGAGGTCTCCTTAGACATCTAACTGATTCTAAGACCAGGAGAAAATGAACATGTAAGTGTGGAGAATATGGTAATACAAAAAAACAAGGAATTACCCAAATAACAAAACCATAACTGTGTGTCAAAGGGACACAGGAGCCAATGGAAGGCCCTTCCAATGAGCAAAGCTAGAATATTTTGAGTCAGACAGTAAAAGGATTTAATTATTATACAAAATATAAAATGAATATTTGTAAATTCATACTGATAAAAATAAGTGGTTGACAACAAATTGTTTCTCTCCCTCTCTTTCTAAAGAAATTGAATAATTAAATAATTAAATAAAAATAAATCATGGAATAAATAATTAGGGAACAATAGAGACATTTTGTAAACAGAATGATTTCAAAAAATTTATGTAGAAACATTGCACTTTAGAGGTGGAACATAACTCTCCACCCTTGAAGTTTGGGCTACACATAGTGACTGCCTTTCAAATAGAACTTTATGGAAATCGATGTTGGAGAAGAGTAAAATTATGAGCTTTTTCTTTTGAAAATTCAAAAAAAATCTACAGTGGCTTTTTACACATGTGAGTTTGTAAGATATAGTGCTGGGAGTATTTTAAGAATATACCCTTATTCAAATATTTTTGTCATTTGGAATGTGTATATTGCATCCTTAGTTATAACTTATTAAAACATATGCTAGAGAAAGAAATTTATTTAAAAAATGAACTGTGATTTTAAAGCCCATTTATGGGGACAATAGAAAGTAATTAGAAAAAAATTTATATAATTACTTCTGTAGATCTGAATAATACAATGTTTTTATGCATTATAGTCATTAACATTATAATTACAGATCTTCCACAAATAGTATTACTTTCACATATAATTTTATTAATGCTACATATCTTTTGAAATCTGTAAAAACTTCTTTTTTAAATAAAGAAGAATAAATAAATACAGAAAATAATTTCCTCAATATAATTTTTTCCCATGTGGCGTTCATCCATTGGAGTTAGAAAATAGTTTTGATTTAATCTAGGCTCTTTTCCAAATTCTAGTCTTTGAAACTAAAACTACTATTATTTTTTTTGGTCGTTTACTACAAAATGAATTTTTCTTTAGCTGTGAATATAGAATTTTAATAAATACGCATGGGTTTCAGCTTCCCTGATAGATGTAATTATTATGATTTCTTTCAAGAAAACCTAATGATTTTTATGAAAGAAAGCAAGATATGCACTACATACATATTTGGATAGCACAATTTTTCATTTTAATTAAAATCAAAAGTCATTCCCAATGAGCAATATTCTCATTAACCAGTCAGTCGGTGGGACCAGTCATTGCTAATGCAGGCACACTCTGTGCCCAACACTTCTAAAAATTAGTCATTAATATCAACTTATCTTGCTATGCACAATGTACTAAGTAGGATTTTTCATTTTTTCTTGTATGGAATAAATAAAAATATATAAAACCTCAATGTCTATATTTTTCTTCTACATATGAAATGCAAAGAAAAATATTAATTATGCAGACACACACATACTTATCTGATTTTAAGTACACTTAATCATCTTCCCTATGGAATTAAATATGACTGTGTATGTGGTCAAGTTTTATATATACTAGTTATTATTCTTAAAAAAATATATATACACATATATGATCAATGCCAACTAGCAGTTCCCAATCAACGCTTTTAAATTCTGAATGTCATGTCTATGAAATACAATGAAAGTGAAGAAAAGGTGGAAAGGATGACTGTGTACACAAAAGTTGCTCCTGACAGGCTCAGGCAGGGTTCTCCTGACCAGTGAAGCACCTGATGAGGCAAAGTGCATCTCAGAGTTTGAAGTGTTTCCTTCATATGTGAAGATGACTAGATTTAAAATTGCCTATTACACATCAGTGATACCATAATCTATGTTTAGGTAATGCAATTCTCTATAGAAAACTATGATTGATAAACCTAAAATTTTAAGTGTACATTTACTAGTAACTAAGTAAACTGTTGACAGTTTCATAATCCATAAAGTGAACCATTTCCATATTGGATGCCACTGGATAATGGAATCCTGGGAGAGAATGATGTTGCACGTCATTGTTAAAGCAATAGTCTTTGTATTTCTATCACATTTTGGTGGTAGGAAATAAACTGTTACCCTTTTCTTTTAAAATATAAAGTTTCCAATATCTAGTACAAAGAAAACAGAGCTTTGATGTAAATTACTGTTTAGTTCTCAAGAAAATAAGTGCATAAACTAATAAGAATGTCATTTTAATAAGGCTACATATGTGGAAGTAAAATAGAAATATTGTTTGAGCAAATGTCTTATCTGCTAAACCTTTAATGACATGTGTCCCTACATTTGTAGCAATTAAGATAAAAAGGCAGAAATGGTAATTAGCCATTAAACATGTTGCAAAAGAAAGAGAGGAGAAAGAAAACCCTCAGCAAATAAAAATACTTAACTGTGTTGAAAGCCATAATAATAACAATGTCGTTTTCTGGTTAGGACACTCTGTATGGGGATTTGTAATTAGAACGCAGGTTTAAGTACATAGTTTTAAGTGCCCTGAAGTGAGAGACTAGAGTATGAATAATAGAGCAATTAGTTTTCCAGCTTTTATGGCCATATCTCAGTCATTCTTGCATTGAGTTACAATGGAGAGCTACAGATGCTGTAATCTAATGTTCCCCTCTATTCTTGGAGGACAAAAATTTTGGCTGCACCATACACATAGCCATCTCTAATGAACTTTTTAAAAAATCAACTATGTATTTATTGAATATTGACAAAATGTCATTTTGATTTAATTCTTTTAATAAAGTAATAATATAAGTATTATTTTGGAGAGGTCAAATAAATTGGATGAACTACAAGTTCTGAGTTTATAATAAGACTCCAACAGAAAAAAAAACTAGCCATATAATTGTTGATGTTGATAATTTTGACTCCTATTTGTTTTGCATTGCAATTAAAATAGAAGTATGTAATACATATTGGTTTGAGAATCAGTAATGTGTTCACCTTCTTGGAGATTATATCATTACCTTCAATTCAATATAGATACTTAGAAATGGAAGCTATTTATACAGTAGAAAATAGGTATATCTCTTTGTATTATTTATAATGCAAATTAAGCATATTTTCTTCTTTTATATTTTTTCTGTTTTTATAATTTAGAGGTATTTAATATCTTGATCAAATATTTTAATTGCATAATTTTAAATGTATTTCGTGTTAATGGGTCAGAACTAATATCAATTTCCCTCTTTTCTTCATAACCTATAGATTACTCTATTTGCATAAGTAATTATATTTGATTGCATATCTGTAAAAATTGCATATAAAATGAAAAAATACTGTCAGTAACTATAAGTATGAATATAGCATATTGAGTAAGCTATAGAATTTAATCAACAAGATATAGCAGAGCTGCTTTCATTAGAGTGACTCAATATGCACAGTGACAGAATGGCAGGTCTAGAGGATTCAGAGAAATGACTAACTATAGGCTACATTTTATACTGATCGCTTTTAATTTGCATTATCAACAGGAAATAATATACCCTGGACTTTCTAAGATGTAGGTAAGATTATAATTAAGTTTAAAATTACAGAGAATGACTAGTTTGCAATGTGTTTATAATAATCTGAACTCTGCGAAATTGGGAAGTGATGGCATTGATATCATTTTATAAATTAACACATTCCTTGATTTTCAGGCCATTATTACTCACTTTTAATTTTCGCTATTATTTGCGACCCTGTCCTCTACTTCTTTACTTTTCATTGTCTATGCTTTTCAGATTGATTAGACCTGCCCACATGTCAGCCACCTCTTCGCCATTGTGTGGAGAATGGTCTTTTCCCTTCAAATTGAACAAATTACTTGTTGTCAATTTCTAAAGTGTCATACAAATCTAAGAACTGTGAATGTTCTGGTAAGAAATTATAAATAAAAGAAAAGAGGATAAGCACAGGAAAGAGAAAGCATGTGACTTCTAAAGGCCCAATCATGTTTGTTGTAGCCACAATCACCCTGCCACCAGTGCCGTTGGAGGGTTAGGCACAGCCCGAATCAGAGATGTTATCTAAGGAATACCAGGGGGGATGGAATGCCATGGATCTGGAAAAACCATAATCAAATGTACATTTTGAGAGGTTACTCTACATTGTAAAATAGAACTTGATTTCTTCCTTTTTTTTTGAGTGAGATTACATACTGGTGATAGAGGAAAAATTAAGCGCTTACAATATTCAAGCTGTTATTTAAAGATATAGAGAAAAGTTTTGAGGTAATTAGATGATTTCAGAAAATATTTAGGTAACAAACAAAACAGATTAAGCTTTTAAGATATTTAAATGTGTGGTGTGAAACAAAGGAAAAATCATGCTCAGATGCCCACAGTGGAAAATTCAGTTCTTACTCTGAGCCCCAGGAGTAGAAGAAACATGTTTATTGAAAAGGGAAATCAATAGAGTTTCAGATATACTGAGTTTGTCAGACTATATGTTATTAAAGGGAAACTCTCCTTTAAGTAGTCCTAATTTGTGCATCCTGAACATAGGAGAGAGTCCTGGAAGGAGTATAGTTTGCTAAGACATCAGCTAGGAAGAAATATATATAATGACAAAGGAAATAGTGATCAAGATACCACTGAGGAAAGCAAAAATCTAAGGAATGGATAGAAAAGGGAATACAATGAGAACAAAAGGAAAAGACAAGAAAAGAGAGGGGGTTGATTAGAAAGAAATAGTAAGAAAGTGTCAAAAATTGTTGGGCAGTCCCGTACAATTTAGTGTGAAAGTGTTCCAAAATTGTTATTAAAGACAACTCAATGAAAATTGTGAAAATTTCCTAAGAAAATTTTCAGTGAAATTTAGTAGTTGATCATTGAGTTAAATGGAAGGTCGGGAATACATAGATGAAATTGAAAAGGAGAGGTAGCAAGACTGGATTAGCCATTGATAATATTTAGTAGATAAGGAAAAAGGAGATAGAAACTTAAAGTGATGGAGTGTGAGACGAGAGAAAGATCTAAACCTCTGAAATGTCCAGTGGTTCATGGGACATATGAATAGCTTCCACTTGCCTTTCCAGATATACTCTAAAGAACTCAACTTATTATGTACTTTTTCCTTGTTCTTTTGGAGTTTGGCAAATGAGAACCTAGTGCGTAGTAAGAGGAAAGGAGAAGTACACAAGATATTTGTTCCCTCACTTCCCCTGTGGACTACCACAAGCTGGTGTGTCCCTTCACTGATTATCACACCTTCCCTAAGACAGTGGTCTCCACACAGCCTCTCTCTCTATTCACACAGTTTCAGGTTCTTATACCAGCTCATCCAACACCGTCAGGAGGATTGCAAGAAAATACTTCACTTTTCCCTGACTGGTGTGGCTCATTGGTTTAATTCCCAGTCAGGGTACATGCCTGGGCTGTGAGCCAGGTCCCCAGTTGGGGGTGCATGAGAGGCAACCACACATTGATGTTTCTCTCCCTCTCTTTCTCCCTCCCTTCCCCTCTCTCTAAAAATAAATAAAATCAAATCTTAAAAAAAAAAAATACTCCACTCTGTCTCTTTGGGGTTAGTAAATTTATCACACATTTGTTAGTAGTCTCATATTAAAAACCTCTTCAGGTTTCCTCAAGTGTGCCATCTCATTCCTGTCAGTATCCAATGACACTTATTCATCTTTGCGTACTCATGGGATGATGTTAGTGTAGGAGCAGAGACTAAATCTACAACAGAACAGTTATCGGATTGTGCAATGGCATATCAAATCTAGAAATCTGGTGATACTGTTAGCCGTAGAAAGGAAGAGGGGCAGATCTGCCAAATCTTAAAAGGAAATTAACTAAATGGAAGGATAAATGAAGATATGTTTAAGAACTTAGAGAATTATATAAGAATTGGGGAAGTTATCTGATGACATCTATTTTCCCTGGAATTCAGAAGTGTAGTTATTTCCTGTGAATGACACAATTAGTAACAGGATTGAGAATTCAAGGAGAGTGTAAACTGTTTCACATTTAATTGAATATACATTTTCCTGGAAGCCTATGATACAGTGACTATTTTGAAAATTATATTTCTAACCACATTGCTCCACAGGAGTTGCTATGCTGACTGTAGGGGTTGTCTACTTAAACCAGGGTCAGAGACCATTCTTGGAATTTAGAATGAGGAATTTGTGAAAATGCAGCTCAGACACTATTTGGCTTTGAAAATATAAAATAGTATTTCACAACTATTGGCAAAAAAAACTCCTCAACTTGGGGAAAAAATCATTTGAAGAATGATAGAGAGAAGCTGAAAGATAATATGGAGAGCTAAAGAGAGACAACTAGACAAACATGGAAGATGTACCTAATGGACATAAGCTGGCTGAACTTTTGGCACACCTGTGGTTTGCTGTTTGAGTCAATATGTTTCTCATTGTACCAGTGCTGATCCTATTGGGGTTCTGTCTCATTTCTAAAAAAAAAAAAAAAAAAAAAAAAAAAAAAAAAAAAAAAAAAAAAAAAAAAAAAAACAGGGCATCAGTTGTAAAAACATAGGCAGTATTGAAGTTTCGTAGATGCAGTAACAAAAGACGGGCACAGAGAATGAGAGAGTTGGATTAACCCAGAACTGAGGATATACAGAGAAAATTATATTGGTTTGGGTGCCAGTGAACAAGAGGTGAAATTCAGTCCCACTTCTTGACTCTGGAGTTTCAGTGATAAGGAAAAATTGCTGCCCTCAAGAGGGCTGAAAACAATAAGACAGAACCACAATGGGGAGTGTTTTAATAAGGCAAGACTGCAAAGGAAATGCTCACTAAGTAATATAGGGAAGGTTGTTTATTATGAAAGGGTTAAGATGAGAAGGTTAGGAAGACAAAAACATGGGAAATAGGTTCAAGAGAGAAGCATGGAGTTGAATAGGAATAAAAGGATTAGAAAAAAGGCAGAAAGTAATCCTGAGGGCTCCTAATAACAGTGGAATCAGATATAGACATAGCATTCCTCAGGTGACAACTGCAAACTGAACACATTATAAAAACAAGAGTGAGAGAAGCAGGCAGTAAACGTGAGGGTATGTTTGGTCTGCACTGAAGAAGTTCTTCAGGCTGATGGGAGATAATACCAAATGGAAATTCTGATTCATAAGAAGACATGTAGGCTTTGAAAATAAGATATATCTTGGCAAATACAATAAATAATTTTATTCTTTTAATTTATTTAAAACATATACAACTGCTTAAAGCAAACTTTATAATAATTATTGGATTTATAACATAAGTAACTATAACATATGACAATAATAGTACAACAAATGGAACTCTATAGGTGTAATATTCTTATATCTTATGTGAAATAGTATAAACTAAATCTAGACCATATAAATG
>PVJI01009139.1:37040-68959 GCA_004026765.1 Micronycteris hirsuta
GCTTCCTCTCTGTCTAAAAATAAATAAATAAAATCTTAAAAAAATGCATACAAATAAATATAAAGGAATGAATACAGTAATGAAAAGATAAATGTATACCAGAAATAGAAAATAAATATCATAGTAATAATAGGTCAATTCATCAGTAACTCCAGCCAACAACATCTAGAGCAGCAGAATCTTCCTGTCAACACACAGATCCATGAGAAATAATAATAGATTGTTGTTGTAAGTCTTTATGTAAATTAACTATTAGTTACATAAAAATAACTGAAAGAAATTTTTATCTAGAAGTGAAGTGCTCCTGTAACTAGAGCCTAATACATATGGCATTGGGATGGTTTGGGGAAGAGGATGCAAAGAAGTGAGGCAATTTTAATGAAGAGCAGTCAGGAAATTGTTATTAGAGGCTGGGAGAGTGAGAACCCTGTTTTATGTTGACTCACCTGTGTTGACATGGAAGATAGGCAATATGACCTCATAGACTTAATATGAAGGATATCAGGGGAAAATGTTGAAATTACCAAAGAGCTTCATTTAGTGCCCTTTGATAAAATAGAAGAAGAAGGAGATGAGCTAACGATGAGACTGTTTATCAATCAGATTTTAGAAATATATTTTTAACACAGGATTGCTGGGTTGGAAAATAAATGTGATTGTTATTTCTAGACTCTGCAGCTGGCAAAAGACTTTCAAAGTAGACTCAAAGCAATGATCAAATCCAGGAAATTATCAATAAAACTGGGCTACATGGGAAATATTATGGAAGCTGGGCTTTTATACTCTTTGTTAGGACTATAGAATAATTTAAAGCAGAGGCATGTAGACACCAATTTAGCTGGACAAAAATCCTTCAAAATCCTGAAGCACATAGCCCAACTAACATGCCAAGGTAGAAAAGGTATAATTCAAAGAAATGTGTGAGTCTGGAAGCAAGCAAGCTGAGAAAATCACTCCGTTGTAAACACGAGTTGTTCCTTACAGCTTTCAGAACAGGCGTCATAGAAACACCGTGGGCCAGTCGTCACTACGTAGCTTCCTGCCTCTGCCCCCTTTTGAGTGTGTGTCCATTACAGTGTTCTTGTTTCTGCCTCAGCTTTGTATATTAACCATGTGAGTGAGCAGATAAGTTGTCTCTTTAATTTGTAGATCTTTGAATCAAGAAAAGCTATAACCAAGCACTATAAGAGCAGTGTTATAATCAAGTAGACTCTTTTACATATGGACTTAATTTAAATAATGATAGCCTATATTTTCAGCTAATTCTAATACAGAAAAACATTCATGGGTGAAAAGAGTTTCCCCCCAGGGGATGTGATCTATAGTAAGAATAGTTTTACATAATATCTTAAAATGGCCACTGATGATGATGATGATGATTTTGTCAACTGGGGCTAGTTAGCCATGCTTGTGTCCATGTGGCTGCCCATATGCTTAGCTTAGACTTCCTCACAGCATGGTAGTTTGAGGGTAATTAGATTTTTTTCTTTAAGTCAGATGTTTTTTAACCGTAGTTGTTCTCAAATACAGACGATTTTGCCCCTCCAGGAGATATTTGGAAAAGTCTAGAGATAGTTTTGGTTGTCCTGACTGGAGAGATGAGACGGACATCTAGTGATTATGTTATGGGTTGAATTGTACCCTCCCAAAATTCATATGTTGAAATCCTAACCAAAAGTACCTCAGAATGTGACCTTATTTAGAAATAGAATAGTCACCCTTATATATTCTTTCACTTTCCATGGTTTCAGTTACACATAGTCAACTATAGTAGAGGATATTAAGTAGAAATTTCCAGAAATAAACAATTCATTAGTTTTAAGTTGCAAGCTATTCTGAGTGGTGTGATGAAATCTCTCACTCCCTCATCCCTCCTGGGATGAGAATCATCCCTTTGTTCAGTGTATCCACACTGTACAAATATATGCTACCTATTAGTCTCTTAGGTATCTTGGTTATCAAATCAAAATATCATTGTATTGCTATGCTTGTATTTAAATAACCATTATTTTTCTTAAAAAGTCTACATTCATGTAACTTTTTTACAGCGTATTATTATAATTGTTCTATTTTATTATTAATGTTAATTTCTTACTGTGCCTAATTTATAAATTGAACTTTAACATAGATATTAATGTATAGAAAAAACATATATATATATATGTGTGTATATATATAGTGTTTGGTATTATCCATGGTGTCAGGCTCACTGAGAGTCTGAGAGAATATCTCTCACAGAAGAGGGGTACTACCCTTGGGTCATTTCAGATCTAAGTAGTTAACATGAAGTCATTGGTGTATAATGGGCTCCTAATCCAATGTGACTGTAGTCCTTGTCCAAAGAGAAAACTTAGACTCAGGCACACACTGAGAAAGATCGTAGTATGAGGATGAATGTATCAGATGAAAAACAATATTTCTAAAAGCCATGGAATGCCAGAGATTGCCAGCAAGCACCGGAAGCTAGGAGGCAAGGATGAAACAGATGCTCTTTCAAAATCCTCACAAAGAACCAACCCTGCCAACACCTTGATCTTGGACTTCTGGCTTCCAAAACTATGAGACAATAAATTCCTGCTGTTTAGGCAACCAAGTTTTTGAGAAGCCTAGCAAACTAACACAAGGTAGAAGCAAAAGATGTTATAAAACACCTTATAATGAACAAGACAGTCACATACAATAAAAAAGTACTTTGTAAAAATGTCAATATTGATGATATTGAGAAACCTGCTCTTAGAGCCAGTATTTCTAAAAGAAGAAACTAGAAACTTCCAGTCTCTTAAAAATCTATGCTCCAAAATTGACAAAGAAACACTTTCACTTTGTTCCATTAAGCAAACATTCACAAGGCTCTTCCAGATTTGAGAAGAGGGGTTGGAGTTATTTTGTCTGCTATCATCTACCATATTTCATCTACATGAAATAGTTTGTCCATATTTCATTTATATTTCATCTACATGAGAAATACATACTCTCATCTAAGGCCATAAAATCATCAGGACGGTGTCGAGATTAGAAAACAAAACTTTCTAAAAAGTCTTTTCCTTCAAAAGCTACAAAAACATAAAAAACTGAGGGTTTAATTAAAAGTTTAAAATGTCTATGAAAAAATTATAAAGCATCTCTGAGAGAAATGAAAGAAGATTTATAGAGATGAAAAATATAACCTCATCATGCATTGAAAGAATGAATGTGGTTAAGATGATCTATAAATTCAGTAATAATGCCTATTATAATGAAGGTAGTTTTTTTTTTAATTGATGACCTGATTTAAAAGATGGATATGTATGAATTTTATGACAAACACAAACTTCTGAATAAAAGAACAAATCTAGAGAAGTTATACTGTTGGACTTCATAGGTTAATATCAAGAAAGTGTTTTATCAGAAATAAGGAAGAAAGGAAGGGAAGGAGGGAGAGAAATTGATCAATAGTACAATTGATCAATCAAAAATAGAACCACAGTGATATAATTAGTTTATTTCACAAAATGAATCTGAAGCAATTTAATAGGAAAATGAAAATCTTTTCAACAAGTGGTAATGAAGTAAGTAGACATTTATGTAAGAAAAATTGCCATTGACTTCTACTTCATACTATACACAAAACATTAATTTTAGGTCATTGATCTTTATGCAAAAGTTAAAGCTAGAAGCTTCTAAAAGAAAACATGAGAGAAGCTATTTTAGATCTAGGCAGAGGCTTTTATTTGTTAGAAAAGGCAAAGAGAACATTATACATAAAAGAAAAAAGATAATTCAGATTAATCCAATTAAAAATATTTGCTTACTAAGACACCATTAAGAAAATAGATAAGCATGAAAGAAAACAAAACATAAGCTAACATTTATCTGACAAAAGACTTAAAAGTAGAATATATGTAGAGCAACCTAAATTCAAGAATATGAAAACAACAAAATTCTAAAAATAATATATGAATTATTGAAACCAATATTCATTAAGGAAGATAAGCAAATAAAAATTGCTTGCTATAATTAATCATGAGTGTAAAGCAAAATAAAACTAAAAGTGGATACTCCAAAGTGTCTAAAATGAAAAAAGAAGTTGTTGAAAATGTAAAGTAATTAAATTTCTTATACATTAATGATAGAAAGACGAGTTGGTTAACAGGAAAAAATGAAAAACAATGATAAATGTTTGGAAGTTACTTTTATTTATTTTTCTTTTTTATTGTATTTTCCCATTACCGTGCACTCCCCACACCCCCCAAGAGTTGTTTCTCTTTTTTTTGCCTTTTTTCCTTTATCCCTCTACCCCCACCCCCATCCCTGAGCTGTCTTACTTTTAAAATTAAACATATATCTAAGGCCAGCAGTTGATTCTTAGGAATATAAGCAAGTGAATTAAAAGCGTTCATCTACAAAAAGCACTTACAAGAATGTTAATAATAATCTCGTTCATTGTAACTAAGACCTAGATACAAGCCGAATGTCTGCCAACATAAAATTATAAAAACAGCTAGTAATGTGTACATGCAATGGGCTATTACTCAGCATAAGAAGGATCAAACTACTGATATACAAGAATATCTCAGAAAAAACTGCTGAACGAAAAAGCTGGATTAAAAAGGCAAATACATTGTAAGATTCCCCTTATGCGAGTTATCAAATAGTCAAAAAAATCAGAAAAGTGGTAGCTTCCAGGAATCGCATTGATCGAAAAGGTAAATGGACAAATTGTCTGATGAACTGAACATTTTTTAAATTTTAAATGAGTATGTATGGGTTAAAAACTGTGCACATTTGTAAAAAACCCACCTACTGTACACTTAAGATTTATGTAAAACATTAGCAAAAAAAGGCTATTAATTGATTTCTCATTAGTAGTTTTGTATTCTGCAGTCATTTGGTTAGCAATTCTAAAACATATTTCTGCCCTGGCTGGTGTAACTCAGTGGATTGAGCGCGGGCTGGGAACCAGAGGGTCCCGGTTCAATTCCCAGTCAGGGCACATGCCTGGGTTGCAGGTCAGGTCCCCAGTGAGGGCCATGTGAGAGGCAACCATACATTGCTGTCTCTCTCCCTCTCTTTCTCCCTCCCTTCCCCTCTCTCTGAAAATAAATAAGTAAAATCTAAAAAAAAAAAAAAAAAAACATATTTCTGTGTATGTGAGCCTTAAGCTAATTAGTAAATATGTTATGAATAGTGCATCTAGATTTTTCATTGTTGGAGAAGAAATTTATAAATATCAATAGGAAATAACTATAAATTTATTAGCTATAAATCAGAAGTATTAGAGAATTCATGGTTTTTAATAAGTAAACAGAGAAACATAAATATACCTATATATGTATATGCATGTACTTATTACACATACTGTACTATATATATTAGAATGTGCCCAGTGGTATTGCATAATTGGATGAGACTGTGTGTATTCACATGAAATTTGTTTTTATCTGCTTGTATATCTGTCTCTATGCACAAATATCAAAATATTTCTGTGTATGCATATATGTTTATATATATCTATGTATATAGATACATATAGGTGTAATTCCTAAGTTTGCCCATTGATATTTGAGCAGTTTTATCACCCAGATCTTCACTTGACCTTAGCCCAAAGGCTGAGTGGTGATCGCCCAGATCTTGATATTCAAATATCATTCTTTTCTTAAAGGACACATGGCTTTTCAGAGAAAAGAGAAATTTCAAGCCTGAGGAAGGGAAAATATAAGATAAACCATAAAAAATATTTTTGCATTAAAAAATAAAATACTCAAAGAAAAATAGAATTTATCAAATTAATATGAAAGGCTCTGCCTGAAAATAACTTCCATTGGCTAAGTAAAAAATTTAGTATTAAAAATAAATAATGAAGTTAATGGATTATAATCTATTTAACAAGAATAATTGATGCCTTATATAAATACATAATGAATTGAAAATAGACAAGTGCTAGGGGAAGCATAAATGGAAAGCTCTTTATTATATCAGAATATCAGCTAAGATATATGAAAGTACTGGTAGAGTTGTGAAATTGTCAGGGTTACTAGAACTAATTGGTGAATGATTTATGAAATATGACATATACAGAGCCTCAAAATAGCTCTCCAAAATTAAATTCAAAGAGACAAATGATAAGTTTTCATTGAAATAACATTACCAATATTGGAAAAAACTTAAAATAGCCCAGGAAATGATGTATTGAGGACACTGTATATTGCCTCTGTTATATTACTTTTAAAGATACATAAAATCTGAATTTAAATCAAATGACATCAGATAAGCCAAAATTGACAGGCATTTTACAAAATGACTGCCCCGTATCTGCAAAATGTCAAAGTCCAGAAAGAACAAAAAAGGATAAATAACTGTTGCAGAATAAAGAGAATCACAAATAAATTCAGAATTGATTCTTAGAATTGATTCTGACCAGGGAGATGGGAGTGAATTAGCAGTGAAGGATTTTATTGGGGCTATTGGAAAATGTGAACATGGGCTAAGAGTTAGATAATAGTATTTGATTTTGCTCATTTTACTGTGACAGTGTAAGTAATAACATTGTTTTAGAAAATGCACAATGCAATACTTAAGGGCAAATAGCCTTAGTATTTTAAAATTTATCTCAAATGGTTTACAGAAAGAAATTCATATGATATAGATAATGTAACATATAATAGAAATGCATACAATATAGATAAATAAATATAAAGGGGAAATATTAATGTAAATATGGCAAAATATAAACGTTCTGTAAAACAAAAAGTACTGGAGTTTCTGGTCATATTTTTAAATTTTTCTGTAAGATTTAAACAATATTAAAATAAAAAGTTAAAAATTTATATTAATTCTCCTTGATCACTGCCACACACTCATATTTGGTAGAATGAAACAAACAAATGAGAAATACGTGACAATGTTGAATGCTTCTAAGGAGGCAGAGCGACAGAACGGCCATGCCTGGGACTGATGGCAATACAAATGGTAAATCTACTTTGACAAATAATTTGGCAGTTTATTATAAATTAAACATACACATACTATATGAACCAGCACTCAAATATATAGCAAGTGAATGGAAGATCATATTCATACAAAAACCTAAAAGCAAATGTTTATAGACCATGTTTACACCTTTTTTCATGTTCACCAAAACCTGGAACATGGTTTTCATTAGGTCCACGGATAACAAACTCTGGTATATCCATACAGTGGTATATTGCTCAGCAATAAAAAGGAATAAATTAATGATTAACACATATTGATGAAACTCAATTGTATTTTGCTATGTGGCAGAAACCAGACACGAAAGATTACATGATTCAATTTATTTTCAGGAAAAGGCAGAACTTTAGGGACAGAAAGCAGATCAGTGGTTGCCAGGAAGTTGAGGGATGGAGTATTTTTAATGGGGCATTCCAGAGAATCTTTAGTGCGATATCATATTCTATATTGTATTCTGATGGAAGATACATGAACGTATACCTTTGTCAAAATTGATAGAAATACGCAATACATTGTGAACTTTACTGCAGCAAATAAAAACCAAATCAACCAGAATATCAGAGGGTCCAATCTCAGAATTCATTACAAATGTGTAAGGTAACCTCACTGGAATCAAGTGGGGACAAATGGAGTGTACCTAAATAAATTTGGAAAACAGACTTTTGACTTGTCGATAGCATGCATCCCCAACCTCCGAGCCACAGACAGGTATTTGTGGGACTATGAGGGAAGTTCACTTGAGCGCCACCTCCTGTCTCCACCCTAGCCCCCACCAGGTGAACAGCAGGCGGTGAGCTGCAAGAGCAAGGGAAGCTTGCCTGAGCTCTGCCTCCTGACAACCCCCAGCTTTGCCTCCTGTCCACCCCACCCCTATCCATGGAAAAACCAGTCTCTGGTATCAAAAAGTTTAGGGACCACTGTGTTATAGTAAAGGTCAAAATATTTGTACATAAATACTCCACTCTGTTCGGTCAATTTTTATTCACAGAGGTAAAGGCAGTGATTCTGAAACTCATGTATACTAGGGTTGACCAAGTAAGTAAGTTGTGAATAACGGGAACCAAGCTACTCATTGTCAGAGGAAAACATAAATAAACAATTGAGAAAGGCTAGAACAATTCCTGTGGCCATTGATTTGTCAGAAATACCTGAATTAGTACTTGTTTTTGGATATTATTTTCCAAAGGGCTAATAGACTTTTTGGACTGTGGTCTCCTAATTTTAACTACAGATACAGGGATGCAACATAACCCCATAAAATAAGTTCTTATTTGCAGTCTATCATTCTGTGCACAAATGCCTTACTACACGTTTACCTTATGCCATACCACTGTTTCTTTGCTCATTTGCTCATATGTCTCATCTACCCAGAAACTCTAAGTTCTTTTTATCTTTCTTTCTTTCTTTCTTTCTTTCTTTCTTTCTTTCTTTCTTTCTTTCTTTCTTTCTTTCTTTCTTTCCTTCTTCCTTCCTTCCTTCCTTCCTTCCTTCCTTCCTTCCTTCCTTCCTTCCTTCCTTCCTCTCTCTCTCTTGTTCTTTCTTTCCTAGATGATGCCTACAGTGGACTTCAAGATTACATTATTCAACTTACCTGAATTAATTATAATGCACCTAATATTGTTCTTGTTTCATTTACTAAACCAACAATAGATAGAATTAAATGATATAAATCAAGTAAATTCAGAAAATATTTGCTAAGACTTTTAATGAAATATATCTGAAGAAGTATTTTTCCATCTCCGCAAAGAAAGACATTGAATAATTATGAGATGGTCATAGAAAGGTAATGACCGATGAAAAATTAGAGACAGTGATTCAGGATTGCATAATAAAAATGAATATGGCAACTTTGGGGACAATTTAACTATTTGGAATGTTCTACTTGTCTACTAATTTTCAAAATATAGCTTGCATGCAAGTGACTTGTACTAATCTTGAGACACTTGTTTTGAAGGGTCACTTCCCTGGGATGTCTTTTTTAATGACCTTTCCTTTGTGCCTTACTGTACCCTTTATAGAGTTTCATTAAAACATACATTTCTCTCACCAACATATATCTGCCATGTTATCTAAAATTCAAGATCCATGAGGCCTGGAATCATTTTTTCTTCTTATCTGCATAAGTGGTTAGCTCCACCAGACTACCAGTCTTACCTTGTGCATTCACTATCTATTTGCTGAATAAAAGAATTCTGTTTCTCACTTGAATAACTTACATTCCCTAAATCTATAATGGCTAAATAGATAAAAAGATAAGGGTGAAATGTCACACATGTATCAATAGGGGAAATGTTCATATTTTTACATTCATTTGAACTCATTTAAATTAATTTTTGTCATTACAGATATTTTAGTAGGTAGGATATGTATTTTTCCTCCATGTTGTTTTAAATAGGTGATATGTAATTGTTTTATCTTTGGCATTTGATGGTTTATACATTTAATATAATACACTCAAGACAACTCAGGCCTCATAATTTTCTATGGCTAAATCTGATTTATCAGGTACACATTTTGTGGGTAATGCATATTGATTTTCAATGTTATGATGGAACAGATATATACTGTAAAATCAGTTCAATAATTCAACCCCTAAGATATTCAGAAGAATACATTTTCTATATATTTAAATGTAACAGTATTTCTAAAAATATTGCAATGTTTTCATATATAAGAAGAAGAAGGAGAATTTTATTATTTAAAAATGAGATATAGGAGTTTATTTGTCTCAATTCATTTGAAGCCTTAACCTAAATTCATTACTTTTAAACACCCTACTTGAGGATTTATTCCATGAAATTGCTGAAACCAATCATTTCACTGATAATACTCAAAGAATGCTTAGAGCTGTAACTAACCTTTTTCAAGGTTATTAAAAAGTCATTTTGGAGCACATTCAAATGTAGTGATTGTTAGGTCCTAGAATTTTGTATTTGGGATATTTATCAAAAGACATGAATATATGCTGCATGTATAGACTCACAGGGGTTAAACGGAGTAATAATTTTCATCAAAACTTATTATTTTCAACTGTTAGGCAACTCAGAGATCAAATATAAAGCAAAAATGAATTTCTCATTTAAGATTATTTACATGAAGCTACTTGAAACTTCTTACACTAAAAAGAAGTTTAGAAAAACGGAACAGTATGAGTAGCAATACTCCACTGAGATTTAATTCCCAGAGTCTGTGCCAGGAGGCCAGACAGGGGCGTGGCTGCCCTAGCTGATATAATCAGTTTGTGCCTCAGTTTCCTTACCTAAAAATAGAAATAACAGTATCTACTGGCAGGTTCTTTGTGAGGGTAATATGAGTCAGCACAGAAAAATCATTTAAAACAGTACCTAGTGTGTTTTAATTCTAAGGGTTATTATAATTATCTAACACATGTGTCAGAACTTGCCTGATATGGACTCTGAATGCCTCACTAGAGAATCAAAAGTACCTAAACATACACACAAAAGAAATAATTTTATTACATGACTATATTTGTTTACACTGAGTAGAAGTTTATAGAATCTACAGACTCACATTTATGCCTATTTTCCAAAGTTAAAGTTAGCTCTGTAAAATGTGATGGCAGAGCACGGCCACTTGGGAGAACAGAGTTGACATGGAAGAAGAAGACTGGGCCGATGCGGCTGCAGCAGCCTCTTCCAGTCCTGACTAGCTTTTGTTCTTCAGACTTTTAACCTCACCAACCATTTTTCTTTCATTGAGATTGTTTAATTTATTGAACTACTATGTACCATATTTTCATATGAAATTTGAATTTAAATATCATAGGTGATAAATTCTGGAAAACTTTCATCCTATCAGGGCTATTAAAGCATGGGTTTGGGGAAATAACTCGGCAAGGATCTAGGAGAAACTCTTGAAATTTGTTCCCCAGTGGACGCTTCCTGTTCTACTCATAAAGCAAAAGATTTTGTAAATTCAAGGTGGATAAAAGACTTAAATATAAGTTGTGACACCATAAACGTCCTAGAGGAAAACATCGGTAGGAAAATCTCAGACATCCCACAAAGCGACATCTTCAATGATATATCCCCTAGAGCAAGGGACATAAAGGAAAGAATAAAAAAAAAAGGACCTTATCAAAATAAAGAGCTTCTGTGGGGCTAAAGAAAACAGTATTAAAATTAAAAGAGAACCAACTGAATGGGAAAACATATTTGCCAATGATACCTCGGACAAGGGTTTGATCTCCAAAATATATAAAGAAGTCATACAACTCCATTCCAGGAAGACAAAAAACCCAATTAAAAAATGGGCAAAAGACATGAACAGACACTTCTCCAAGGAGGACATACAGAGGGCCCAGAGGCATATGAAAGGATGCTCAACATCATTAGCCATCAGAGAGATACATATTAAAACCACGATGAGATGCCACCTCACACAGTCAGAATGGCCATCATCAACAAAGCAACAGATAACTGTTGGAGGGGATGTAGAGAAAAGGGAACCCTACTGCTCTGTTGGGAATGCAAACTAGTGCAGCCACTGTGGAAAACAGTATGGAATTACCTCAGAAAAATAAAAATGGAACTGCCTTTTGACCCAGCAATTCCACTACTGGGATTATACCTTAAGAATCCTGAAAAAACAATTCAAAAGACACTATGCACTCCAATGTTCATAGCAGCATAATTCACAATAGCCAAGTGCTGGAAACAACCTAAGTGCCCATCTACAAATGAGTGGATCAAGAAACTATGGTACATTTACAAAATGGAATTCTACGCAGCAGAGAGGAAGAAGGAGCCTACACCCTTTGCAACAGCATGGATGGAACTGGAGAGCATTATGCTAAGTGAAGTAAGCCAGGCAGTGAGGGAAAAATACCATATGATCTCACCTGTAACCGGAACATAATCAACAAAAGCAAAAAGCAAGCAAAACTTAACCAGAGACATTGAAATTAAGAACCATCTAAGAATAGCCAGGGGGGAGGGGAGAAGGGACAATGGGGAGAAAGGTTATCCGGAACCACTATAAAGGACACATGGACAGAACCAAGGGCGGGAGGGAGGCAGGCAAGGGAGGTGGGATTGGAGGGGGAGGGGAGGGGAGAGTATGCAGACAACTGTAATTGAACAACAATAAAATGAAAAAAAAAAAGATTTTGTCATTGAACTAAAGGCATTAGTTTGCTTGTGCACATCAAAGACCAATAAAATGAAAAAAGGAGTTTGCAATAAAGAAAGTAGAGGTTTATTTAAGGAAATGACACCAAGCCAGAGATGCAGGTGTGCTAGTGTCTAAAGCCTGGCTCCCCATTGGCAAATAGGAAATAGATTATATACAGGAAAAATCATTAATTGAGTTGGGGTTGTGGGATCTGGTGGGTGCCAGGTAGGGTGTAGTTGACTATTGTACCAGGTCTTAATGTCAACCATGGCATCTGTCTGTCTAGTTTTGTGAGGTTGTTGCTCATGGGATCATTTTGTTTTTATGGGCCTGAGGCTGAAATGCAACTGATGTCAAGATGTTATCTTTAGTTTGACTAAACCTCTGGTCTCTTGATCAACAGACCTGAGGCTTTATTCTTAAGACAATTTGATGCTGACCAGAACCTGATGTCCTAAGGGCTTAATGATTAAAGGAATAGACATGTAGTATGTAATAGTGCTATTAGACTGGACAAAACTAGCCTGAATTAAGGAAAAAGTCATACTAGTGAGTTGAAGTTCCTGTGCAGTTACAATTTTATGTTATATTTAAATGACTCTTCACCCAATAGTGTACAATGTATCTTAGCAATGGGAAGTACTAGTGGATTGCCATCCTCCAAACTTGACTGCTCCTAATTAAACTGCAAGTCAGCATCTTGCCATTTGTGTAGTGGAATCAAAGTGGACAGTACTAAAAATGTAAATTTGCAGACCAACAACTTTCTCTTATATTTGGTCTTAACATATCATTCATTGATGGTCCTATTGCTACTGAGGAAATAAAATAGACTTGAGTTTTCATGATATTGTTGTCCTTGCCAACATAAACTGGTTGACATTTACCTGAGAATGATAATCTCCAACCAATCTCCTCATATCAACAAGGATCTACTGAGATTCAACAGGCATATCAGTTTATGTTATTAACAAGAAAATATTACCCCACAATATTGTAATAGTTTCCCTGAGATATAATCCATATACCATGATACTTGCCCATTTAAAGTGTACATTTCAGTGGATTTCAGCAAATTCACAGACTTGAGTAACCATCACTGCAACCTAATTTAGGAACAGTTCATCACCCCTGAAAGTAACCCTGTTCCCTTCAGCCATCACTCCTCATCTCTCTCCCTCCCTCGACCCTAGGCAACCACAAACCTGCTTTCTTCCTTTAAAGATGTGCCTATTCTGGACATTTAATATAATGGCATTATATAATATTTGGTATTTTGTAACTGGTTTCTTTAATTTAGCAAAATTATTGATAATGCAGGATTAATGACTGTTACTCTGTTAATGACTGCTTTTTTTTCTTTAAGTATGACTTATCTCTTTTTTTTGTTAGTTCCAATGTCCTCAATTATTGTATTCTTTTTGTTTAAAATAGATATTTGCTAGTATATGATTTTGGTTTCTGTGTTTATACTCATAACCATATATTATATTGTGTGGATGGCTATATTTTTTGTAAAATCTGTGGAATGAAAAATAACCAGACAAAAACACTAGAAAGTGACGCTCGTTTAAGAAATATGATTTTCAATTATATTTCTTTAGAAACACAGGTGAAGAAGAAGAGAAAAGGAGGGTAAAAATATTCAGTCTATCCTTCTGTTGGGAAAATAACTCCACAAAACTGTTGAGAAAATAACTCCACAAAATTTTTATTATACAGTATTAAAAATATTCCTTTTTGTCTGACATTATTATCAATGGATTTATTTACCAAAAATGTAGTATATTAAAATAAAATTTTAACAAAGAAATTACCAGGTTAAAGACATATGGCACTTGGCCTTTTTTGGTTTGTTCTCACTTTATCTTACATCTGCAGTATACAACTTTTTCTATTCCACAATGTGTATGCATTGAGATAATCTAATAAGACTCTTCTTTTTTATTTCCAAAATTCATACAGGTAGGTAAATTTACTTTTTGTGCCTATGCTTTTTTAAATTAAAACTTAAGCCAAAATTTCAAAAAGGAAAAATTAGCATTACAACTTAAAAAGTAGAAATCAGAACAAATAAACATATAACAAATTCAGCCTGAAGAAGCAATCTTTTACTTAAATAAAAAACTAAATTAAATTAAAAACTCAGGCAACAAAATGAAAAATAAACAAGTAGTACTTGTAAAACTAAAAATCCTTTGTATAACAAAGAAAATAACAAAATGAAAGGGAAACATGGATTGGAAGAAAATAGTGACAAATCATGTAGCTGATAAAGGGTAACAGCATCCAAAATATTTAGGAAACTCATGCACTCATTAGAAAGAAACAATCAAATTTTAAAATGGGAAAAAGAGTAGATATTTTTCCAGTGAAGACTACGAATGGCCAATAGGTATACATAAAAAAGTGTTCAACATCATTAATCATCAGGGAAATGCAAATTAAAAAAGCAATGAGGTGGACCTCACACATGTTTAGATGGTTATGATCAAAGTATAAGATACAAAGTGCTGGTGTGGATATACGGAATATGGTACCCTTCGATGCACTATTCATGAAACATCTATTGGAATAATCATTATGAAAATCAATGTGGAGGTTCCTCAAAAATCTCAAAATAGAATTACCATATATTCAACAGTACTTCTGGGTACATACTCAAAGGAAATGAAATCTGTACTTCAAAGAGAGATCTGTACCCTATATTTATTTCCGCTTTATTACAATAGCCATAGTATGGAAATAACCTGTGCCTTTAGACAAGTCATTCCTACCCCTAGTGATGTCAGAGCTGTTATTTAAGACATCACAGCACAACACAAATGCTCAAATGTTTGTGCTGATGCTGGTGTAAAGAAATGCACTACACTGACAGTTGTATAGAAGTGTAGCACATATGATTATGCACAGTACATAATACATGATCATGATAATAAATATGTTACTTGTTTACGGATTTACTATACTTTTTATCATTATGTTGAAGTGTACTTTTCTACTTATAAAAAAAGTTTGCTGTAAAATCACACACTGTGTTACTCCAGCAGGAGTGACATATGTATTTTGTTTACTGCATCTTCACTGAATCATTTTTTCTTGTGCTTGACTTAATTTTGTGTTGTTTTATTTATCATGGACTCTAAGTATACAAAATCCACTGTCAGTAAGAGGCCCACTGAGCAATTGACCTGCATATGAAATGCAGTAGCACGTAGATACAGACAACAGTGTGGTGATAGAAGGAAAGGGTGCTGGGGGTATGTGGAGGTGGGCAAAGAGGGGGATGAGGACAGAAAGAGAATTTGCTTGAGGTGATAGGTGCACAGTGCAGTGTGCAGATGATGTTTCATTGAGTTGTATACTTGAAACCTGTATGGTTTTGTGAACCAACGTCACCACAATAAATTCAATTTAAAAAAGTGATTAAGGACTACAAAGGTGGAAAATTAATAATAGTTATTGCTTTCCAGTCAGGCATGTCCCATTTCACCATAGTTATAATCTTTAAGAACAAAAACAAAGAAATAGAAGCTGTTAAAAGATTTGCTTCATTGAAGGTAACAAGACTAACAGAAATTCAAGAAGGACCTATATCAGACATGGAGAAATTTCTAATGACCTGGAATGAAGGGCAGACACAGACGCATATTCCTCTCGGCACCATGATGATGGCAGCCAGAACCAAAACTGTGCAATGCTGGGTGTGACAATGAGGTGGAGTTTCCTGCTAGCACTGGGTGATTGAAAGGATTCAAGAATTGTTATTCATTACATCATGTGAAAGTGAATGGTGAGTCTGTGAGTGCTGATGTGAAGGCAGCTAAAGAATTTTGGGAAACTCTAAATTAAGCTGATTGTGGAGGGAAATTACTTGCCAAAGCACATATTCAATATAGATGAAACCTCCCTATTCTGGAAGCAGAAGCCTGAAAGGAATTTTATCCACAAGGAAGCCAAGTCAATGTAGGATTTCAAGGCTTTTAGGACAGGATATAGTCTTGCTTAGGGCCACTGTTGAAGGTACAAATTGAAACCCTTTGTGACCTGGCACAGTCAGAACCCAGGGCCTTCATGCATAGCAATAAGCACACACTGCCAGTGTGCTATGGGAGCAGTAAGAGGTCATGGAAGACCCAGGTCCTCTTCCAAGATGCCCTCATGAACTGCTGTGCCAGTGGAATGGAGATGTACTGTTTGGAGAATAATATATTTTTCATGATTTTTCTTATTTTGATAATGTTCCTGGACATCCTCCTTTTATAGGTGATCTTCATCCTACTCTCAAGGTTGTGTTTCTCCCTCCAAACACCACCTCTTTGATCCAACCAATGAATCAAGGAGTTAGAGCAGCTCTTAAGGCCTATTACCTGGGGAGGACCTTTGCCCAGGGCATTGCTGCAACTGGGGGAGACACTGATGCAATTCCAGGAGGATTACAGCATTGACAACTATATCAGGAACGTCACTAGGGCCTGAGATGATATCACCAAGGACTGTGTAAATGGCACCTGGAAGAAGACACTCATGAACATTGTCTGTGACTTCAAAGGGTTTGACAAGGATGAGGAGGTTATAAAACTGAACAAGGCTGTGGTTGAGATGACAAATGACTTTAACCTGGGCATGGCTGAGGATGACATCAACGAGCTCCTAGAGGCTGTTCCTGAGGAACTGAGAAATGAGTTGTTGGAACTGGGACAAGAACACACAGCTGAAGAATAGGCAAAAGAAAAGTACAGAATTAAAAAAAAAAAAGACAACCCTAGAAAATTCACACTAAAGAGTTTAACAGAAGCTCTTGCACATCTCAAAACTCTTTAAAAAGTTTGAAAACATGGACCCCAATACTGGAAAGTTTTTATTAGTAGAGGAATGTTTATGGTTCATTATCTGATTACAAGCAAATCTAGTATGAAAAAAATAGACAAAGCAGGCAAACCACTATGGACAGATTTCTAAAGAGTTATATCTTGAGAAGAGCCTCAGGCAGGTCCTTTAGGACATATTCCAAAAGAAGGCATTGTCATAGGCAATGACAGCCCAGGATGTGACTGTCCCTGAAGACCTTAGAGCGGGACAAGCTGTGGAGGTGGAAGTCAGTGACTTGGGTGGTTCTGACCCTGTGTAGGCCTAGGCTGTTGTATGTGTTTTTGCCTTAGTTTTTTAACAAAAAAGTTTAAAAAATACAAAATAATCAGAAATAGAAAAAAATTACAAAATAGTGACTGTTAAGGATAAAAATAAATATAGTACAGCTGTAAAATGTTTGTTTTAAGCTAAGTGATACTACAAGTTGAAAGTTAAAAATTTAAATCATTTATAAAATAGTTACAGTAAACCAAGGTTAATTTATTATTAAAGAAAAAATATGTACTTTTAAATTTGGTATAGCCTAATCCTAAGTGTACAGTGTTCATCGTCTACAGTAGTGTACAGTTATGTCCTGGGCCTCCACGTTCACTCACCACTGACTCATTGACTCTCCCAGGGAGACTTCCAGACCTCCAAGTCCCATTCATGGTTAAGTGCCCTATGCACATGTACCACTTTTTATATTTTATGCCATGTTTTTACTGTACCTTCTCTTATTTACATATGTTTACATACATAGGTAGGTACCACGTGTTACAATTGCCTACAGTACTGAGTACAGTAACACGCAGTATAGGTTTGCAGCCCAGGAGCAATAGGCTATACTATAGGTGTGGCTATACCGTCTAGGTTCACATAAGCACCTGATGATGCATTTCTCAGAATGTATCCATGCCATTAAGCAACACATAATTATATAAACTGTATATGGTAGAATATTATTCAGCCTTAAAAATTAAGAAAATCCTGCCATTTACAATAATATGAATGAACCTGGAAGCCAGTGTGCTAACTGAAATAAGCCAGACATAGAAAATAAAAAACATGATCTCAATTATATAGAGAATGTAAAAAAGTGAAACACAAAAATTAGAGAGTAGAATTGGTTACCAGGGACCTGGAGGCTAGGGAAAATATTCTGCATAACTGTTATTTTCCATTCTTTAGACCTGTTGGTCCAAATACATCTAGAGATCTAATGTATAGCAGGGCTGTATTTAATGCAACTATACTGAATATTGGAAATTTACTAAGATAGTAGATTTTGGGTGATATCAACACAGAGACAAAAATGGTAACTACATTAGCAGATATGTTAATTAGCTTGACTATAGTAATCATTTCACTGTGTGTATGTATATTAAATCATGTTATACACCTTAACTATATACAATTTATTTTAAAATTCATAAATTCTAATATATGACCTACATTTGTAAAAAATCCATATTACTTACCACGAGTAAATGAGGGCTATGGGAAAATTAAATGAGGGCACTTGTAAGGATTATGGGGAGACATGTTGTTGTTTCAATTGCTCTCTGACTGATCATTAGACTTGAGGGAAAAAAATCAAACTTCAACAATATATTTGGAAGCTGTGGATTTGGGCATTTGAAAGACAGAGGGAGAAATGATAGAGATGGAGGTGGAGGTGAAGAGACAGAAGAGGAGAAAGAGAGGGAGAGAGAGAGAGAGACACTGTCTCTCTAAAAATTGCTGCTCAAGTACCATTGTTCCATTGCTCTGCATAAAATTTCTGGATAATAAGAGCAGTTTTCTCTGGTTATTCACAGTGCACAAATAGATATAAGTATAAATATAAATATAAATATGTAGCACTTTATATTTATTAAAGACACTGTGCCATCTAACTTTTCTGTTTATTAAAAAGCATTGTCTGTTTTTAAAGTACCTGAATGGTTCATAATGGGTTTTAACAGGCTGTAAAGAATGTATCTTTAGTATTTTGACATATGCTTCATGAAGAGCTAGTCTGTTTACCAATACATATTTTTTCATCTCACTGCAGAACAGAATTTATAGTGTCTAGTCTGATCCCTTCAAGTTTTTGTTGCACATTGTAGAAGTTGGCTGACAGTTTCCAACCCACTTATCCTTATAGCGGATGCCACTGAATGCCTTTATTACTGTCATTTACATCTGCTCTATGACACCTCCTGACAGAAATATAGCCCATAACCTATTATTTACTAACTTACAATATTTCCATATTTTTATAAATTTCTGAATTTTGTTATATTAAAATGTTAAAAAGCACATTTCTTTAAGTTTATCTAAATTATCATAAAGAAAAATTAAAGTTACTGGACTAATATGTACTCATGTTTAAACATTTTACATTTTCATAAACATCTACATACACTGAGAGCTTTAAAAGCAGTATCTTTTAAATAGTTTGACACTATCATAAAGACCTTGATGCTAAAGCTGTTTTATACACTCAAAAGTAGAATACTAATTTGATTGATGCAAATTTCAATTAGAGGTAAAATAGCTCAGTTAAATGCACATTTCTAATACTAATACAATATCAGTGAGAATCACAGAATTTGTGATTTTTGTAAATTGATGACATAGTTGTAATAGAAAACTAATGAAAATAGGTTTTAATTTGTCCTACTATGTATATACATAAAATGTATATTACTTTGTTTTCTCAATTTTAAATTGCATCAAGAGAATATAGTTTTCAGTAAAATCAAACCTCAGAAAAAAATAAACATTTGATCTTTTAAAAATACAACTTGTAAATGAAATATGAGTCTCAGTAGAAGAAGGCCATGTATACTTAATTACCACTTTTTAAGGAAAGGTTTTAACAGATTCTCAGTGTGCACAATTCCAAGTCCTTTGGATCAAAAAGCTGTTTATGATCTTAACCCAAACTACGGAGATATTGTTTCAAATTGGTGAATTTAACGTAACACCTCCTTATTTTTAATCAGATATTAACATAATAGCTAACATCGTCATGTATGAATATCAACTTTTTTTTATTTTTAAAGTATATTTTATTGATTATGCTACTACAGTTGTCCCATTTTTTCATCCCTTTTATCTCCACTCTACCCTGCACACCCCCACCCCTCCAGCATCACCCCTCCTTAGTTCATGTCCATAGGTTGTACGTATAAGTTCTTTGGCTTCTCCGTTTCCTATACTATTCTTAACTTCCCCCCATCTATTTTATGCCTACCAATTATGCTTCTTATTCCCTGTGCCTTCCTCCCTTATCTCACTGATAACCCTCCCTGTGTTCTCCATTTCTCTGATTCTGTTTCTTTTCTAGATTTTTGCTTAGTTCTTGTTTTTTAGATTCAGCTGTTGATAGTCGTGAGTTTGTTGTCATTTTACTGTTCATAGTTTTTTATCTTCTTCTAAGTCCCTTTAACATTTAATATAATAAGGGATTTTTTAAAGATTTTATTATCTACTTTTAAAGAGGGGAAGGGAAGGAGAAAAAGAGGGAGAGAAACATCAATGTATGGTTGCCTACTGGGGACACCCCCTACTGGGGACCTGACTTGCAACCCAACCCAGGCACGTGCCCTAGACTGGGAACAAACCAGCAACCCTTTGGTTCACAGGTCTGTACTCAATCCACCGAGCCACACCAGCCAGGCCTCTCTTCTTATCTTTTAATCTTGGGTACTATAATATGATGTGTCTTGGTTTGTTCCTCCTTGGGTCCAGTTTCTTTGGGACTCTCTGAGCTTCCTGGACTTCCTGGAAGTCTATTTCCTTCACCAGGTTGTGGAAGTTTTTCTTCGTTATTTGTTCAAATAAGTTTTCAATTTCTTGCTCTTCCTCTTCTCCTTCTGGCACCCCTATGATAGGTATGTTGGAACATTTAAAGTTGTCCCAGAGGTTGCTAAGCCTAGCCTCATTTTTGTGTTCTTGTTTCTTCATTCTGCTCTGGTTGGCTGTTTATTTCTTCCTTTTGTCCCAAATCATTGATTTGAGTCCTGGTTTCCTTCCCTTCACTTTTGGTTCCCTGTATATTTTCCTTTATTTCACTTTGTGTAGCCTTCATTCATTTTGTGACCAAGTTCAATCATTTCTGTGAGCATCCTGAATACCAGTGTTTTGAACTATGCATCAGATAGGTTGTCTATCTCCTTGTCACTTAGCTCTTTTACTGGGGTTTTGATCTGTTTTTTCATGTGGGCCATATTCATTTTTCTCAGCACGCTTATTATGTGGTAAGGGGTGATGCCTTAGGTATTGCAAGGGCAGGGCAACCCTCTTTGTTGTGTTGTGGCACTCTCTGTGGGGGAGTGGTCCGAGAGGGAACAATGCCACTTGCTTGGCTCTTGCCCCACTTTATGTCACTTCCTTCACTTCCCACAATCTGATTGTGACCTTTCAGGTGCTGATTCCCAGGTGGGTGGGTTTGTGTACATTCTAGGAACCTGTAGGCCTCTCCAATAGACTCTCCTGTGAAACTTGGAGTTTCTCTCACTGCCACAACCCCCACAGGTCTTTACAGACAGAGGTTTTGAGTCTTCAGTTTCCTGTGCTAAAACCCTGGGTTTCGCGGTATGTCTCATTCCCCAATTGTTTTTCCCAGTTTTTTCTGGTGTACAAATGTGGGGCTGACCACTCTACCAGGTGCCACCTTGCCCACGTGGTCCACCAGCCACTGCCTTGCCACTTGACCCCTTAACCCCAGCTGCCCATCGCAGCCCCTCCTACCAGTGGATGAATGTTTCTTTAATTCCTTGGTTGCAGGACTTTCATGTAGTTTGAATTTCTGGCAAGTCTTTTTTTGTTTTTGTTTTTTAACTGGTTGTTTTCCTTCTTTTGGTTGTCTGAGGAAGCAAAGCATTTCTACCTATGGCTCCATCTTGGCTAGAACTCCTAACATCTACATTTTTGACAGTAGGACTTATTTTTTTTCAATATTGATATTTTTAATCACTTTGTCAGAATTTAACTTGCAGCTCTCGCCCCATATGTTATTTCTCTGGGAGTGCTGTAACTAATTGTCACAAACTTAAAACAGCACACAGCTATTAGTCTACAGTTCTGGGGACAAGAAGTATGAAATAAAGGTGTTGACAGGGCTTCGTTCCTTCTGAAGACTTCTATTTTCTTGCCTTTCTCAGTTTACCCTTGCGATTACTTTTAAGACCCACCTAATAAACCAGGCTAATCTCACCATATCAAGATCCTTAACTTAAGCACAAAGCACATTCTCATTTGCAATATAAGGTAACATTTAGGAACTAAGGTCTGGGTTTCTCTCCAGGGAGGCATTATTCAATCTACCACACCACTCTTAATGATATATTTAAAGGAAAAAAAAGGTCTTCTGAAATCAGTGGCATGTTGTAATCAATGTAGTATAGTCATATATCTCCTTTCTTCCTGTGTTGTGATCCATTCACACTGATTTGTTTTCAGTTCCCTGGACTTTCTCATCTCCAGCCTTTATCTTTGTCTAGAAAGCCCTCCCATCCTTTCTGCACCCACATGCCTAGCCTTGATAATATATGGCACTTCTTTTTAAAAAAATAGTTCTCAATTTTTTTAAAGATTTTATTTATTATTTTTAGAGAAAGGGGAAAGGAGGGAGAAAGAGAGGGAGAGAAACATCAATGTGTGGTTGCCTGTTGCACACCCTCTACCCAGGACCTGGTCAACAACCCAGGCATGTTCCTTTGACTGGGAATCGAACTGGCAATTCTTTGGTTTGCAGGCCTGTGCTCAGTCCACTGAGCTACTCCAACCAAGGCTATGTAGCACTTGTTTAGGACTCATTTTAAATATATCTCCTTTGGAAATCTGTCCATTTTAAGATGCCATTGTTATACTTATATTTGATTCTATTACTTTTCTATGCTATGTAACAAGTTATCACCAATTCAGCAGCTTAAAACAGCTCATCTATTATCTCAGATTTCTGCAGGTCAGAAGTCTAGGCATGAATCAGCTGAATTCTCTGCTCGTGGTCCTACAAGGCTAAGCTAATCAAAGACCCAGGTTCCTTTTCTGAGCTCCCTGGTTGTTGGTAGAAGGTAGTTCCTTGTGGTCTTAGCACTCGGGTTTTGCTTCCTTACTGGCTGTCTACGTAGCAATTCTCAGCAACGGAGGTCACTTGCCAATCCCTGCCATGTGGCACTCTCCAGGAGATAGCTTTCATTTTGCTCCTTCCAGGCAAACAGAATGCCCTTGATGTCTTTTAAAGGCTCACTTGACTTGGTCAGAGTTACCCAAGAGATTGATGGAAGGTCATCTGATCAGGTGACTTTAATTATACCCATAAATCCCTTCTGCAGTAAAATGTAACATAATCACAGGAGGGGTATTCCATCATTTTCACAAGTCTCACCCACACTGAGAGAGAGTTCTATAGGCAATGGACACAGTGTGGGGGTCATGGCGCCTATCAGCGTCCTGCCCACAGCAGTGACTCATTAGCTTAAAAAACTGACCACATTTACTCCTTATTTACTTGCTTATTTGAACCCCCTATTGTTTATAACTCCAGTATCTGCCATATTGCTTGCCACAGACTAGGAGTTCATTAAATATTTGTATGATGAATTAATATACAAATCAGCATGGTATCGAGGGTACAGTGTAGTCATATATATTGTGTAAAATAGAATATCATGAGTGTTTGCCCAAATATGGGTGTGCATTGTTGCTCAGCAACTTCATGAATCATATGCCTGGAATTGTATATGAAGAGATAAGCTAAAACAACTTCCCACTAGCAAAGCAAAACACTCATTTTCACAATTAAATATTTATAGGTGAGTAATTAAGGAAAAAAGGGTATGCATGGCAACTTTCATTAAGGACAAGTTTTTTATGTGTTTCTGGTGTATATTTGTTCAATGCAACTTCTCTTATGAAAAAATATGCTTTTATTAAGATAGAATAGTATCCAGAAATATAGCATTTGCAATACACTTCAATTTCATAATGGTTTAAGGACAAGGAATTGACCTTGTTTGTTTTTAAATTCTGTATACTATTATCATAACTCTAGCAAAAAATAGCTATTAATAGATTTTTTAAATTGAGGGAAATCTTTATTTCTATGCTCTTTGGAAGTAGTTTTGCTTATTTATTATTTATTTACTTTACTGTTCTTAGAAACATGAAGTCTAGGTATCTATTCAACTTGGTATAGTTTCTATTGCTTTTTTTTTTTTATGGATACTATATCACTTTGGGTCCTTCACTGTGTACATTTTTGATATCTTCAGCAGGGCCCTTTTATTGTTTGTTTGTTTGTTTTTTTCTTTCCTTGTGATTGGAGTTGAGAAAACCACAGGGATCCTGAAGTTTTAGAATTTCTCTAACTGTAACTGTACTTCTAAATTTTGAAAACTTTACCTGTATTCCAGTTCTTTTTATTGTCCTCCCTACAATTGTGACATTACTGAGAAAACCTGCACACTTAAAGAACTTGGTTATTGGACATTTTCTTCTCTGAGGTATTCAGTCAAGCACTTTTAGAGCCTATGTTTGTACATATATACTATACATTTTAGTGAATGAATGCTATAATTTATATACTTTCTAAACAATTACTATCCCAATATTTTACTATGCCTGGAAAACTGACACCTGAACAATGACTTTGTTTTGATGAACAATTTCATGTTTACACTTCACTTTTTTAGTAGGGATTCCATTGGGTTAAGTCTCATTTTTTTGTATCCAAATGCATGTGTTCATTTCACTTAGTGACAATCATTTTATCTAGTTACATTTTATAAGTAAAAAATTAAAACTAAGTTTCAGATCTGAAGTCTTACTCTTGAGATTAAAGGCTTATTAAAATTTTCTTTTGCATTATTTACCTGCTCGTGAAATAGCAGCAAATCCATCAAGCTAAGCTCATGGTGATAGCAACTTCTGAGGTACCAGAAAGAAAACACAGGGGGAATCAAATCATTAATAATGTTCTTTCTTAATTGCAATGTTTTCAGAGAATATTGTTGAACAAGAATTGAAAGTATGGAAAAACAAAATGGTATTTTAAAAAATACTGTCACTTAACATTGCTGCCTGCTGGTTCTTCTTTAGATGAAGCATGGGAATCAAAAATAACATTTCTTTCTTAAATTGTAATGTAGAAAGAGAGAGAGCATCACAATGATAATATAGAATAGAGTTGTGAGTCTTTGCCTAGAAACTGAATTGAATGCACTTATGCAGAATTAGGCTAGGTAATTGATAACATAATTTGCAAGATCGGTTCATTATATAAGCACTGATTCTCTGAGTCTTTCAAGTCCTTACTGTGAATATGGGCCTTGTGGGGCTAGTAATCCTTGTGAGAATGGAGCTGTGTGTAGAAAGAAAATGGATCTGGAAATGCTTTTCTTTGAGTAGGAGTGCCAGCATGGGAAGGCTTCGCAGGTCCATGCTGTGAGACCAATGTCAATGAGTGGCACGGGGTAGATCGGACCTGCCAATGCCCGTGGGTGACCATGACGCAATGCATGTATGAACCTCATACCGAGACACGCGGGGAAAGAGAGACCGGGGCCACGTGGCTGATTCCTCCCATCTCAGAAAAAGCCCCGTGGCTTGCCCAGCCAGGGTTTTTATCAGGGGCCAATTTACATAGGATGTATTATTCACGGGATTAAGCAGAACAGGTAGGATTACTCATAGCAAGGCATTGGATGTAAATTCAGATCCAGTGGCAGACAGGACCAGGTTAAAGTAATATGCAGGGCACAGCAAGCCAGAATTTTTTAAGATACATCTTTGCCAAATTCCTATTAGAGAATTTCCATTCCACAGACATGATCCACACTTGCTCACACAGGAATCACACGGAGCTGTGCTCAAAACGTGTAAGTTCTCAGGACTGCATGTTTACACACGTGTGGAAATCACTGCCACAAATGAGTGCAGTTCCAGCCTTTCCTGAATGGACACTGCCATGACTGTGAGTTCACTCAGCCACAGCAATTCTTGTCGTGCAGTCTAACTTAGAATCTGATGTAGTGGTGAAATAGCTCAAGATGCAACTGTGGCAGTGATTTCAACATGCATGTCCTGGAATTTATACATTTTGAGCACAGCTCCATGTGATTCCCATGTGAGCAAGTGTGGATCATGTCTGTGGAATGGGAATTCTCTAACAGGAATTTGGCAAAGATGTATCTTAAAAAATTCTGGCTTTCTGTGCCCTGCATATTACTTTAACCTGGTCCTGCCTGCCACCGGACCTGAATTTACATCCTGATGCCCTGCTAATGAGTAATCTTACCCCTGTTCTGCTTAATCCATGAATAATCAATCCAATGTAAATGTGTGCTAAGGCCCCTAGTAAAAACCCTGGCTGGGCAAGCCACGGGGCTTCTTCTGAGATGGGAGGAATCAGCCACGTGGCCCCAGTCTCTCTTTCCCCGCGTGTCTCGGTATGAGATTCATACAGGCATCGGGTAGCGGTCACCCACAGGTATCGACAGGTATGATTTACCCCCACAACATGCAACCATGACTGGTTGCTGTATTTGTCCTGCCTTGCATGTCAAAGTCAGTGCCAATTATTTTTAAACAAACATCCCCACTTCTGACAAATTCATTTTATATTTTTCTGAGTCATAACAGGAACAAATGAACAATTTTAATGAAATGTTACCTCTGTGTTCTGATGTCAGAATTAACCATTTTTCCTCATTTTTTAATGGCAGATTGTTTAAACCATTTGGTTGTAGATATAGAAAAAAGTTATTTACACTGATTTAAAGTAATTCATTTTTTAGCTCATCTGTCTCTCACACACAGACTCCTTCCTACTGAGATATATGATCCTGGAAAAATATGCGATTATTGAGAAAAAAAAGAAGGTAGGAAAAATAAAAATAAAAGGAAATTAAAGAAAAAAGAAGAAAAAGAAGAAAGCTGAATATTGGATAATAGATTTTTCAGACACAGGAAAACGGAGCATGAAATAGCCCTGTGAAATGGACAGGGCTAAGAGGCATAAAAAGGACAAAAAAATAAACAAGGATGGGGAGAGAGAGAGAGATCTAGAAAGATGTAGAAAAATACCCAGCCCATCTTATTTTGCTTTATTTTACCTCCTTTCAAATGTATTTCAACATGGTCCCTCGGTAAATGTGTAAAGTGCTAAAACAACAATGTATGACAAAGCACATTTTGTTTGACAGTCATTTTATTTGTAATGGATATCATTTAACTGAAATTATGCATTCTTTTATTTAAAGCAGTGTTCTGCAATACATGTTCTTAGAGAGCATAATGGAAATTTGTTTAGACTGGATGAAGCAGCCTAGATATAAAATGACATGTAGTAGTGGGGACCTAGTAAACTAATATTTCTACATAGATATGAATATGGAATATTTTTCTAATACTGTGCTAGCTAAGCAAAACATATTTTTAGGCTATAGGCCATCTATTTGTTTGTACTCCTGATTTAAACCATGTTTTTTGTTTGTTTGTTTGTTTGTTTCAGTATTCTGCACTTTAAAGACTGGGGTTTTAAAATTTGTGGAATTTTCAAATTACCTTGAATTAAGTCATTATTATCTTATTTCTGAGCTTAAACCCACAGGTGTTTTGTGATGCTTGGAAACGCCGCTCAAATTTCTGGTGCTCACTATAAAATAAGGAAGGCAGAGAGTATTCCTGAGAGGTTGGCAATTTTTTAGATCTAGGGAGCCCTAGAATAATGGTTATATGTGAGCACTTCTGATACATTCTGAGTGAAGGATATATATATGTGTATGTGTTTGTGTATATGTATAAATCCATACATATATGTATCCATAACTGTACCTATATATCTCTCTATATATTTCTACCATATATATATGGTAGAAAAAGCAGGTTTACAGTTGTTCATATGCAAAATAACTCAATTAATAGATAATAATGTAATAATAAATTCTGTGTTTCCTGTACTCGCAATTATAAACTTACTATTGCCCATACCTGTATGTGTGTGTGTGTACATATGTGTGTGTGTGTATAATTTTATTAGGTCTCCATTCATATTATAATTCATAATTCCTTATATTATAAGAAAATACAATTTCCAAATATGTTACTATAGTACTGTGCTCTATTAAATTTTTGAAGATCATACATAATATATTATGGAAAATGTAAATTTTAGATACCTGGTATATTGATGTATTTCTTAATATGATTATTTATAATATATTTTGGACCCCACCAAAGGAAATTCCATAGCAGAGAACCAAAACATTTATTAAAAATTAAAATTGTTCATGTAAACTGATATCAGCATAAATGTAAGGCATTGTATTCTTAAAATAAAATAGTTTGGGAAGCCAAACTTTCTGAATTCAAGTTAATAGTGTTTTTTTGTTTGTTTGTTTTCCCCACCCCAGCCATCCCTAGCTCTCTCCCCTGATTCCATGCCCCCTGGGTTTTCTCCATGAGTCCTTTATAGTTGTTCTTGAGAACCCTTCACACTTTTCCCTCCATTACCCCCTCCCCTCTCCCCTCTGGTTACTGTCTGTTTGTTCTTAATTTCAGTGTCTCTGGTTATATTTTGCTTGCTTGTTTGTTCTGTTGATTAGGTTCCACTTAAAGGTGAAATCATATGGTATTTGTCTTTCACCACCTGGCTTATTTCACTTAGCATAATGCTCTCCAGTTCCATCCATGCTGCTGCAAAGGGTAGGAGCTCCTTCTTTCTTTCTGCTACATTGTATTCCATTGTGTAAATATACCACAGTTTTTTGATACATTCATTTACTAATGAACACTTAAAGTTGCTTCCAGCACTTGGCTATTGTAAATTGTGCTGCTATGAACATTGGGGTGAATAGGTTCTTAGGATATAATCCCAGCAGTGGAATTGCCGGGTCAAAAGGCAGATCCATTTTTAGTTTTCTGAGGAAATGCCATACTGTTTTCCACAGTGGCTACACCAGTCTGCAATCCCACCAACAGTGCACTAAGGTTCTCTTTTTTCCACAACCACTTCAACACCTGTTTGTTGGTGTATATATGATGGCCATTCTCACCAGAGTGAAGTGGTATCACGTTGTGGCTTTAATTTACATCTTTCTGTTGGCTAGCGATGCTGAGCATCTTTTTACATGTCTCTGAGCCCTTTGATATTCTCTTTGGAGAAGTGTCTGTTCAAATCCTTTGCTTATTTTTTCATTGGATTGTTTGTTTTCCTAAAGTGGATTCGTGTGAGTTCTTTATATATTCTGGAGATCAAACCCTTCTCTGAGGTATCATTGGCAAATATGTTTCCCATATGGTTGGTTCTTTTTTCATTTTAATGTTGTTTTCTTTAGCCATGCAGAAGCTTTTTATTTTGATGATATTCCATTTGTTTATTCTTTCCTTTATGCCCCTTGCTCTAAGAGACATAACATTGAAAATATTGCTGCATGGAGTATCTAAGATTTCCCTCCTTATGTTTGCCTGAAGGACTTTTATGGTGTCATGACTTACATTTAAGTCTTTTATCCACCTTGGATTTATTTTTGTGTATAGTGTAAGTTGGCAATCAAGTTTCATTTTTTTGCATGTGGCTGTCCAGCTCTCCCAACACCATTTGTTGAAGAGGCTATTTTTACTCCATTTTATGCTGCTGCCCCTTTGCTGAATATTAATTGACCATAGAGACTTGGGTTTATTTCTGGGCTCTCTATTCTGTTCCATTGGTCCAGGTGTCTGTTCTTATGCCAGCACCAGGCTGTTTTGATTACAGTGGCCTTGTAATACAGTTTGATATCAGGTATTGTGATACTTCCTACCTTGTTCTTCTTTCTCAAAATTGCTGCAGCTATTCAGGGTCATTTATGGTTCCATATAAATTTATGAAATGTTTGTTCTTAATTTCATGTTTGTGAAATATGCCATTGTTATTTTAATAGGGATTGCATTGAATCTATAAGTTGCTTTGGGTAGTATGGACATTTTGATGATGCTAGTTCTTCCAATTCATGAACATGGTATATGCTTCCATTTGTTTGTCTTCCTTAATTTATTTCTTCAGTGTTGTGTAGTTTTCTAAGTACAGGTCTTTTACTTCCTTGGTTAGGTTTATTCCTAGGTATTTTATTTTTTCTTGTTGCTTTGTCAAATGGGATTTTTTCCCTGATTTCTGCTTCTGATATTTCATTGTTGGTATACAAAAATTCCTTTGATTTCTGAATACTGATCTTGTATCCCTCTGTTTTTCCAAATTAATTTATAGATTGAGCAGTTTTTTTGTTGAGTATATAGGATTTTCTATGTACACTATCATGCCATCTGCAAACAATGACAGTTTTGTTTCCTCTTTTACAATCTGGATGCCTTTCATTTATTTTTCTTGTCTGATTGCTGTGGCTAGGACTTCCAATACAATGTTGAATAGAAATGCTGAAAGTAGACAAACTTGTCTTGTTCCTGATCTTAGTGGGAAAGTGTTCAGTTTTTGCCCATTGAGTATGATGTTGGCTGTAGGTCTCTCATATATGGCCTTTATCAGGTTGAGGAATGCTCCCTCAATTCCCAGTTTGCTGAGTGTTTTAATCATAAATGGGTGCTGTACCTTATCGAATGTTTTTTCCACATCTATTGATATGATCGTGTGGTTTTTGTCTTCGCTTTTAATTATGTATTGTATTACGTTTATTGTTTTGCAAATATTATACCATCCTTGCATCCCTGGGATGAATACCACTTGATCATGGTGTATGACCTTTTTAATATATTGCTGGATGCAGTTTGTCAGTATTTTGTTGAGGATTTTAGCGTCAATGTTCATCAGTGATATTGGCCTGAAGTTTTCTTTCTTTCTTGTGTCTTTGTCTGGTTTTGGGATTAGGATGATGCTGACTTCATAAAAAGAGTTTGGAAGTCTTCCATTACTTTGGATTTTTTGGAATGGTTTGTGAAGGGTAGGGGTTAGCTCTTCCTTAAATGCTTTGTAGAATTCTCCTGTGAAACCATCTGGTCCAGGGCTTTTGCATGTTGGGAGTTTTTTGATTACTGCTTCAATTTCATCTGCTGTTATTGGTCAGTTCAGGCTTTCTGCTTCTTCTTCATTGAGTTTTGGAAGATTATATTTTTCTAGAATTTTTTCCATTTCACCCACGTTTTTATATTTCTTGGCATACAGTTCTTCATAGTAGTGTCTTACAATCCTTTGTATTTCTGTGGCATCAGTTGTAATATCTCCTCTTTTATTTCTGGTTGAGTCCTGATTGAGTTTACTTGGGTCCTCTCTTTTTTTTCTTGATGAGTCTGTTTAAAGGCTTGTCGATTTTGTTTATCTTTTCAAAGAACCAGCTCCTGGATTTGTGCTTTTAGTTTCTATGTCATTTAATTCTGCTCTAATCTTGGTTATTTCCTTTCTTCTACTTGCTCTGGGCTCTCTTTGTTGCTGTTCCTCAAGTCCTTGTAGACATAGAGTTAGGTTGTTTATTTGAAATGTTTCTATCTTTTTTAGGTAGGCCTGTATTGCTATAAACTTCCCTCTCAGGACTGCCTTCACTGTGTCCCATAAGTTTTGGATTGTTGTGAGTTCATTTTCATTTGTTTCCAGAAACTTTTTGATTTCTTCCGTAATCTCCTTCTTGCCCCATTCATTGTTTAATAGCATGCTATTCAATCTCCATGAGTTTGAGTGTTTTTGAGTTTTTCCTTGAGGTTGGTTTCTAGTTTCAGTCCCTTGTGGTCAGAGAAAATGCTTGATATGATTTCAATTTTCTTGAATTTGTTGAGGCTTGTTTTGTGTCCTATTATGTGATCTGTCTTTGAAAATGTTCCATGTGCATTTGAAAAGAATGTGTATTTTGCTTCTTTGGGATGAAAGACTCTATACATATCAGTTAAGTCCATTTGATCTAGGGCATTGTTCAATGCCGTAATATCTTTGTTGATATTTTGTTTGGAAGATCTATCCATTTTTGAAAGTAATGTGTTAAAATTCCCTA
>PVJI01009140.1:0-67032 GCA_004026765.1 Micronycteris hirsuta
CAAAAGTTAAGATCCATTTTTGAGCTTAAAGGGGGCCTGAGGGAGAAGGAACAGCAGCAAAACAAAGGGAAGGAATGCAGATTCTGAAGAGTTAAAGTAGAAAATATAGTATCCAGGTTCCAGGGACCCCATAGAGGGACCCAACAGAGTAGTTTAGAGTGGGAACAAGGGTGACCAAGTCACTGGTGGCACCATAAGGGGATACTGTGTCCAGGCAGCTGGAAGCCAGGGGTGTCGGGCCTGAAACTGAAGTGGTTAGTGTTTCCTGAGGGCCTCAGCACAGCCTTTTTTGTAATCAAAACCATTTGCAGAACTCTGGGCTCAAGATACAAATTTGCATATTGCTTTACATAAGTCAGCATATGGAGTTCGCTCACCCCTAACACCAAGAAAGGGAAATTAAATTCAATTAGATTAATTAGTGCAACTGATTGCAAATTGTTTTCAGGCCTAATATTAAGGGTGCTGCATGCAGGAAAGAGAGAATGAATTTTTTAATTGGGATTGGTGGGAGGATGGGAGGAAGAAGGCAGCTTGGGCAGCCCAGTGAAGCTTTCAGGGATGAGGGAGAGAAATATAGAGGGTGGGAGGAGGGTGTGCCTGGGCTTCCAGGGGGCATTTTAGCCCTCCACCCCACCGCTCCCCTGTATTACAACTGCTCCAGACCGGGCAGAGGCCGACTTCCCTGGAAGATAAAGCTTGGGCATAGGGCCACTCTCTGGGGTGATCATTTCCACACCCAGGGCTGCGTTTGTAAATTGTGAAGAGAGCCCTCCAACCGTATGCCTCACGGTCCTAAAAACCTACAACCACCCCGGCTCCTCTCCTGTCCTCCTGCTCCTCCTTCCTTTGCTGGTTCCCTTCTCCTCTTTCCTGTCTTATTTCTTGGAATTCAGGGTGGGAGGTAAGGGCTCAAGGGGAGAGAGGTCTTGCGGGGGTGGAGTGCTGAGGGCAACCCCTGAAGGCCCTGTGCGCGCAGACCTGGACAGCCCTGACGCCCAGCCAGGCATACATCGGCAGCTCCTGCTCAGGGGTTAACCGGCCACGTTTATCAGGTGTCTGCCCTGGCCACGTGTGGGACCTGTCTTTTGGGGCCTGTCCCTCCTTGACCTACTGGCATTGCTCAGTTCATGAGAAGGAAAATCCTCCGCCTTATGCCCTGTGCTAAGAAAGGGCCACTGTCAAGAGGCCCAGCTCTCCCATCGGGGTCCCAACGTCCTGCAAGTCCTCGCCCTGCCCACCAGACATCAGTCCTTCCTGGCATTGCCATGCCAACGGGGCAGATAAGGGGAAGTGTGGCATGCCTGACACTCCTGCTACCTGCCACTCCTGCACCTGGTCCTGGCTCTCTCCCGTTTCCTGGCTTGTGTCCCTGGGGTGTCAGTGTGCCTAGGTCTGAGTCAATCTCAGATATCATAAAAAGGGATTTGTATGCTTCCTTTCCTTTAGCTTTCCAGGCCTGGCCTCTTGAGATGGCAGAAGACAGGGCACTCCCCAGAGAGGCAGGGGGCCTGGCCTGGAGCCTCTGCCCGACTTCCTCCCCACACACGTCCTCAACAGGGTGCTCTAGATGGGCTTTTCTGCACAAGGAGTCACAGTTGGCACAGGGACTCCTGGGTGGCTTAGCAATGCCTGAAAACTCCCCTCCCTCCCTCTCACCTTTCCTCCCTTCCTTCCTTCCTCCCTTCCTTCCTCCTTTCCTCCCTCCCTCCCTCTCTCCCTCCCTTCCTTCCTTCCTCAAACACATATTGCCTCCCATGTTCTAGGTCCTGTGCTGGTGTGAGGTCACTCAGATTTAGACCCATATAGTCTAGTGGGGGGGAGGGTAGGACAAGGCCAGATATAAACATAACGGGAGACAGAATAGAATAAGCCTTCAAGAGAGACACACACAGATCCTAGGTTGTTTAGAGGTAAGGAGCACATGTCTGGGTGGGCAATCAAGAAAAACTTCTAAACACAGACCATACAGACTGGTTTTCTGGGCAAGGTAAGATGGCCAAAAGTAGGAATGGAGAGCAGGGCCCAGTTCAGAGGGACCAGAAGCCAGCATGGTAAGTTGAGGTGGAGCTGAGCTTGGCCCCAGAGTTTGGGTGGGTAGGAAGTTGACAAGTCTGGAGAGCTTTATGGGCAACAGGCAGCCGAAGGGGAAATGAGGAGGAGGTGTAACTATGAGGGGAGTGGAAGAGGGTAGAAACATGGCGGAGGTGACAAAGACCTCTTATCCCTTTTCACAAATTCCTCCCTTTTCCTGCTCCTTCCAGCTGCTGGTGATAAAGGAGGTTGGAGGATCTCAACTTGCTGACCCCTAAGCCAGGCTCTGCTAAGTCTGGGCCAAGGCCTCCATGCATATCGCATATTAACAGCTGGGGCTCCCCCGAGAGCCTCAGAGTTCCTCAGCTGGGCTTTGGGCATCCGAGGAGCGTGGCTCTCCATTCAGGCAGTGGCCCATTCTGTGTAATGGTAAGCATGTTCCCGACACTGCTAACCGCTTCTAATAAACCCTGCGCTGGTGGGAGCAGCATGGAGGGGTAGTCATCACCTTCCTGGCTCACTCCTACTATAGTCAGGATTACAGACTCATGAATCAGAGATGGCAGCCTGTAACAAAAGCTTTACCTCCAGCTGTTCCGTTCATTTTCTAAACAACAGAACATCCCCTCCTTCCCCACTCCTCCCATGTGTTCCTTTGTGTGTGAGAATTATTATCAGCAAATGCATTTATCTAAACCTCCCAGATCAGACAACTTGAAGGAGGGAGGCCAGAAATACCCACATCACAGAAGGCCGCCCTCTGTCCCACAGTCACTCACTTCTGCCTCTCCTTGCTGCTGGTAACTTCCCACTGAGAAAGGGGATCCCAGGTCCCTCTGTGCCCAGCTGGACACAGTCCATCTCCCCTGCTGGCTCTGTCCCTGATCCTCTTCCAGGGCTGCTCCTGCTCAGGGAGCCCTGGCCCTGTGTGCTGAGGCTTAGCACCAGGCCTCTGGCTAGTAAGTGGGCTACTGTCTTGCACTGTGCTTGCTCCCCACATCATTTATGCCTCCACTTGAATGCTGGAGATCCTGCCTGGGCCCTGCCCAGTGCCATGGCTGTCCTAAGGTCCTTATTGATTGATTGATTGATTTTTTCATTGAAGCTAAGTTACCGTATAACATAAAACTGACCATTTTAAAGTGAACAATTCAGTGGCATTTAGCACATTCATATTGTGGTACAACCATTACTATCTTGTTCCAAAACATTCTCATCACTCCAATATGAAACCCAACACCCATTAAGCAGTTCCTTTAAATTTTCCTCCCCCCACAGACCCTGGCAACCGCCAGTCTGCCGTCTCTGTGGATTTAGCTATTCTGGATATTTCATAGAACTGGAATCATACAATATGAGACCTTTTGTGTCTGGCTTCTTTCACTTAGCATAATGTTTTCAGGGTTCATCCACACTGTAGCATGTATCAGTACTTCCTTCTTTTTATGTTAGAATAATAGCCCATTGTATGTGTGTACCACAATTTGTTCATCCATTCTTCCATTGGTGAACATGTATTTCCATTTTTGCCTATTGTGAATAGTGCTGCTATAAATATGCATGCGCATGTATTTGTTTGAGCAGATTTTATTTCTTTTGGGTATATACCTACAAGTGGAATGACAGGATAAACTCGACACTTAACTTCTTGAGAAACGAGCAAACTGTTTTCCACAGTGGCTGAACCATTTACATGCCCATCAGCAGGAGCGTTCCGATTTCTCCACGTCCTTGTCCACACTTGTTTTCTGTGTTTAATACGCCATCCTAGTGGATATTAAGTGGTATCTCATTGAGGTTTCAACTAGTATTTTTCCAATGACGAATGATGTTGAATATTTTTCATGTGCTTATTGGCCATTTGTATGTCTTCTTTGGGGAAATGTCTTTTCAATTTCTTCATCAATTTTTTTAAACTGGGTTGTTTGTCCTTTTATTGTTGAGTTGTAAGAGTATTTTACATATTCTGTATACTAGACTCTTATTAGATACATGATTTGCAAACATTTTCTCCCATTCTGTAGGTTGTCTTTTTGCTTTTTTGATAACGTCCTTTGATACACAGAAGTTTTAATTCTGAGGAAGTCCAATTTATCTATTTTTTTCTCTTGTGTTGCTTGTGCTTTTGGTGTCATATCCAAGAAATCACTGCCAACTGTGTGGTCATGAAGATTTACTCCTATGTCTTCTAAGAGCTTTATGGTTTTAGCTCTTATCTTTAGGTCACTGATTGGTTTTGAGTTAATTTTGGTATATGGTGTGAGGTAGGGATTCTTAATTTACTCTTACCTCCTGCTCCCAACCCCGCTTCAGCTTGAGGTCCAACCCAGGTCCCTTGGCCTGGTGGCAGTTGTCCCTCATGCCTGCACTGCTGAGTGTTTCTTGCCCTGGATTATCTGTTGGTCTGAGATGCCCCTCCATCCTATGCTAGCCTTCATGATGTGGGCTGCTTGTCTAGACTGCTGCTTCTTGCCCTGGATTGAATTCCATTAGACAGAACTTCCTTTCGGCCAAACAGCTGGGTCTCTTCCTCTCTTGTAGATGTAACCCAGGCCCTCTCCCTCCCCTGAGACTGAGCTCTTCAGCTATAGCACCAGGCCACACCAGCAGTATCTTGTAACAAAATCCAGTTTCATTAATAAAGTGCATGGAATCTGGAACAGGGGACCAAAGGCCAGCTGTGCCACATACTATATGTATGACTACAGAGAGTTGCTTAACCTTTTTGTGCCTCGGTGTTTTCATGTATAAAATGGGGAAAATTATTACACCTGCCTCACAGGGTTGATGTGGCAATAGAGTCAATACACTAGAAGGGTTAAGAGAATGCCTCCAACACGTGGTAACTCCAATACTCTGTGACTGTTAAAAATGTCTAAAAATACCACTGGTCCCTGGGAAGGGTAATACAACCGACCAGAACAACATTTTAGCATGATGAACTCATTGTTTTTCTAGGTCCAATGTTGGGAGGGGGTTACCTACCAGACCAAGGAGAAGAACAAATCTACTCACGCCAATGGCTATGATGAACAACTAGACACAGGGAGGAAGGACAGGAGGAGGGTACAGGCCTCAGAATCAGTCTTGCTGGTTGCAAAATTTTGTTGGTGCCTCCAGGTTAGATAAATCTATAGCAAATGCGTGATCTAATAAAAGCAGCAGAAAGCAGGAACTGATTTTGCTGAGTTTTCCTGTGTTGTTCTATTTTTTCCCCTGATTTGCCCACCATGGAGCTCTTGGGGAACCTTGTTATCCCTGATGTAATCACCACTGGCAGGTTTGTGTCCTGAGGCCAGAATCTCAAAGGTTCCCTCAGAGTTCCCCATAAAGAAGCCTGGGAAGAGGACCCTTCCCTGTCTCTACCCCCGTGGCTCTGTCCTTTCCACAGTTTCAGATGTTTCATCCCTGGAGGGAGGTGAGCCACTGGAATTTATTATCTGTTTGAATAGGCTCTGTGCAGTGCACCAAAATAAAATGGAAAAAATAGAGCTGTCTCAGCAAAATCTGCTGAATCAGAATTAACAAGAAAATCTTGTAACTAATGATCAGAAATTAAAATGTACTCAGGAGATACGGTGTTTAACTGATTAGCAGGGCTGCGGAGTGATATGGTGCGGGATAATGGAACTGAAACAGCTCATATTCTGCTGTGACAACCAAGGGTGGGAGGTTCCCAGATTTATCTAGACTGGTCTCCAGCAACCTGGAGCACCGGCTCTGGACAGGGACTTCCTCTTCTCTTCACCGAGCTCTCTGCTTCTCTCACTGAAAGTGCCTTACCTTTCTAAGTACCTCTCAGCTTACAGTCTGTGTCTCATGACAGCCTCGTGAGACACCTGAAATAGCTCGCTGTGACCTCCCCCCATATATACAGATGCACATTGAGGCGCACAGAGGTTATGCCCATAAATGGTAGGGCATGACCCAGGATTCGAGTTTTTTAATTATTGGAATCCCTGTACAAAGGCACCCTTGTAAACACATAATCTCTGGTTTAACTTTTCTGGAAACCTAGATTTTCATGTATTGTGTACTTAACGGGCTGTGGACTGCAGCACACTGGCAAATATTGGTGCCCGAAGTGCAAAAGTATGGTTGTTTTCTATATTTTAAAATGTTTTCTTGCTTGCCTAACTCTAAAAGCACTTAAGTTTTACAAAGTAATTCAGATCTGGGGCTGCACTGAACCGTGAATGTTTTTAGTCTCAGAGCAAATGTCCTAGGAAGTTATGGGGAATGAAAAAGAAGGGTGTAGAAAGAAAAGGGCTTGCAGCCTTGCTATGCCACCTTGTCTTTCAGACAACTCCTGTGGCCACCAAATCATCAGTATCACAATTAGCCACACTTCACCTGCCAGAATAATGAACACCAGTGAGGGAGGAGCCTGCTGGTCTGCATGCTGAGGGGGAGACACTGGGTGGTTCGATGTGAGTTTTATTTGCATAGGTCTCCCAGGGAAGACAGAGAAGAGGCTGCTCCTCCCAGGGGTGAGAGCTGCATCCTTCAATTATAGGGACGCAGCAGGAGCCGAGAAAAGAAACCCGTCAGGAGAATGGGCCTCTAGTCCTCCTTCTACACTTTAGTCTTGAGGTCTGGAGAGATTAATTCTCTTCCATGTCTCATTTCCCACATCTCTAAAATGGGAATAATCATGCCTCCCTTGTAGGGTTGTTGAAAAGCCTCAAATACTATATGTAAATTATATACGTCTATAGACATAAAAATGCAGTGCTTGTACTAGAGTAGGGGTTCAGTGATAACATATCTGGTTATTAGTAAGACTAGCCAGAGTAGCAGTCCCTGGATTGTAATAGCAGGAGGCATTTGGTTAAGCATTTCCGAGGTTTGACTTGGCCTTTGTCTATGACTATACAAAAACGCTCATCTACTAAAAGTCCTGCTAAACTTCATTTTAGTGTGACACCTCCCTGCCATACCAGTCTGAGGTCATCCCTTTCTCCTCAGTGTTGTCTGAATGTCATTTAGGCCAAATATTGCAACACCCAAGAACACCTTTTCTATGTATAGAATCTGAGGCACAGACTGAGCTGATTGGTCCAGACAGAGTGGAGCAAAACATCAGAACTTGGGTGGTGAGTAGTGGGTGAGGGGTTAGGATATGAGTCTTGACAGGGCAAGTGAGCCTGTAGAGCCAGCCTGAGACCAGGAGGCCAGTGTGAGGACAGAGAAGAGCCAGGTGGAGAACCAGTGGTGATACAAAGTTAAGGTCTAGGGTTCAGGTCTTGTCCAGCCAGGGCAGTGGGTTGGCAGAGATTCGAATGGGCAGGCAGTTTGCACCAGGGATGCGTGGCCTAGGACATCAGAGCTCCAAATTTAGGCAGCAGGCATGAGAGGCAAGAGTGTGCTGTCAATTAGTAAGTAGGTCACCAGAGTCACTTTGGAGATTTTCTCGAAATACAGATTCCCATGCTCCAGCCACTGAGGTTCTGAAACAGTAAGTCGGACGCAACTGTCAGAGGAGATTATGAGTGTCCCGGCTCTGCAAGTGCATGAGCTTACCAGGCAATGCTTTTCTAAAACCCCTCCTAATAGCAGCGACTTTGAACTTAATTTAAAAAGTTTTACCAAGAGGCAGGAGGTCTTCAAAGCATGTGAACCAGATGCTCAGAAAGTGTGATGAGCTTATAAGCACTTTAGGAAGAAAAAAGTTTTTAAAAAGAAAGGCACACACCATTTTGAAGACCAAGAAACCAAGGTCAAATTATATAAAAAGAAAAAGAAAAGCAGTTATTTGCTTTAGACAGTTCCATGTTGTCCCCAGGATCCCAGGTTCTTTCTTCAGGATGTCCTGTCTCGGATTTCCCCTCTCAGACAGACCCACTCAGAACAGCCATGTCTGAGAGGGCACAGTCAGTATTCAATCACACATTCTGTTGCCTTAATGAACTTGCAGGTATTTTCCTTGACATTGAAAGAGGAGTCTCCGGCTCTAAGCTGAGGCCCATTGAGAGGCTGGTTTTGAGGGAAAGACCACTGTGAGACCATGAGGGTCAAGAGGCATTGGTTTATCAAATGTATTTATTTCTTCTCTTTGATAAAAACATGCTCGCTGAAATTGGTAGCCCCCAGCTCTCTTCCCCTGCCTTGTATCCAAAAAGCCATGCCCGGCATAAATCTCTCCAGTAGGAAACCAACAGATTGTTTTCTAGAGAAACTAGAAGAACCAAGAGCAAACACCTTCCGATACCGACAATTGAATGAAAGGCCCCGATGAAAAGGCCACAACACCTTCGATCACCCTGTGGTTCAGCTCACCGAGTGGCATGCCCTGCCCGTTCCCACGGATTCCAGTTGTTTTAGTCTCTCACTCTGAAATATACTCTACATACATAGGTAATTGGAAGTTTGAGGAAAATCCTCCAAACTGAGTGATGAAACAAAGCAAACAAACAAATCCACAGGAAACTGAAAAATTCCATAGGAAGCCATCTAATAACCAAAGAACTAGTATAAGACAAGTCTCCAGAAATGCAAGGTATAAGACTCTTCACATTAATATATGGAACTATTAAAAGACCAGGTACAAAGAGATAGGGGGAAAAAAAGCAAACAAAACAAACTGGCTGAAGAAACCGACAAACTAAGAAAACGACTGCGCTGCCATCAGCGGAAGCCCAGGAGCAGTGGGGAAGATACGAGGCAAGAAAACAATTTTGGGCAGACAAGTAACCACATGTCTCTTGCATTCCTGAATATCTTGTGAGAGAAGCACTGGCTGCCTTTGTTCTGGACCCCCCTCTCAGGTACGCATGTGTGGTGAGCAGCTTTAGAAGACAGAGATAGTATTTCACTCCAGAGCCAAAGGCAGGCATGCCCGTTATAAAAGATTTGGGTTCCCTAGCTCAGGGTTCCTGTCTTGTAACACAACCCATTGTGTGTGTGTGCAGGGGTCATGTGGCCCTCTTGATGTCCCCTCTGAGAATTGGGGTTAGAGAAACAGGTGCAAAAATGCTGACATTTTGGCTTCTCCCAGTGCTGTGAGTGATAAACTGTCCTTGGTCTTTGACCCAGGAGCCCTGTATCTCCCACCAGCCTCCACAGTACTGGGCCAGGCCAGCTTGCTGGCTCACAAGTACAGCCAAACCTCACTCTTCACAGTTCCTGACAGCCACGCCATCAGAATTCTGAAGGAAAATGGCTTTCGCCTTAGAATTTCATACACGACCAAAGAATAAAACAAATGTGAAATAGAATAGACAGTTTTAAAAGTCAAAATTTTTATCCTGACAAACTTAAATTAAGAAATTTTACCTGCAGTGAATGCACCCATCCTTAGGAATGGATTCTAGGATGTTGTCTAGAAAAACTAACTAAATAAATTAATTAAGAAATGAAAAGGTTTATGATCCAAAAAAAGAGAAGCAAAATTAGGGTTGGAGAAGAAAATTCCCAGGATGTCAGCATGCGTTGTGAGAAGTATTATTATAACATGTAGAAAAACTTGGGGAAGAGTTAGAAAGATCCACAGAAAACCAGGGTAATGAAAAAAAATGAAGCAATTAATAATTCTAGGAAAACCAAAAGATTGTACAAGAAAAGAACGTTTGGTTCACTATTGGCTCATTGTATAAGTGCTGATTGTTATTTTTGCCACAAATAATTTTATAAATGTGTTACAGGGGTAAAAGGAGAGAGACGTGGGCATTGGTATGGAAAATCCAAGTCCTTATCTGCCATGCACAAAGCCAATAGATAAAACTGATATTTCACGGAACAGCCGCAGAATTTTACATTACAGAGGCAATCACCAGGGAAGAGCCCTACAAGTGTGAAGGGGAGAGGCAGTGCATGTGGAACAGGGGACTTCTAATGCAGACGTCACTTCAAACAAGTGTTACTTGATAAAAATAATCAACACTCATAAATTTGAGTCTTTAGAGATGACAAAGATAGCTCGCACAGCCTTTTAGATTCCGAACCTTTTTCCAGCCAGACTGGGCTAGTCGTGACCACCTCAAAACTCTCCCTTTTTTCATCATGAAAAGACAATTTTTAAAATGTGTTCCATTTTGAACTTCTTAGTTACACTATATTTCACATCAGTTTCATGTTTTTCTTGATCAGATTTTTTTGAAGTTAAGCTTTCTTGAAAAAAAAGAAAAGAGAACAGGGGCCTGGGATGTGGAGCTGAAAGATGTGGGCTACAGCCCTGCCTGCCCCTATGACTTGCTGTGTGTCCTTGGACAAGTTACTGCACTGCTCTGAAATGCAGCTTCCTCCCTGCAGAGAAGGCACGCACCACCCTCCTCACAGGCAGTTACAGGCAGGGCTGAGCCTTTTATTACTGCAGCCTCAGTAGACTGGCTACATGCATGAAGTAGGCATCCACTAAGTATTGATTTGATTAGAGTAAACTGAGTGATTTCTTGAGACATTTTAAAATAGAAGGAAGTGGCTGCTATTATGTGCGTGCAGACCTACCAAAAAGCTGAATTTGGGCTTGAAATGCTGTTTCAAGATTCTGTTCATGGCCAGCCTTCTAGACTTTTCTTTCATTCTACCATAGAAATGCCCAATTTACGGCAATGCAGTTGGGCTCTTGCAATTAGAAAGAATGGGTAGAGAAGAGGCAGAAGTAATCACACCTGTTTTCCCAAGAATGATTTGGTCTTATTTTATCTTATTTTTTATTTTTTTAAACCTCACTCAAGGACATGCTTTTTGCTTTGTAGAGAGAAAGTAAGAGAGGGAGAGAGGAAGAGAAACATCAACTGATTGCCTCTTGTATGCACCTTGACCAGAACTTGAACTCACGGCCTTTCAGTTTACAGGATGACACTCCAATCAACTGAGCCACACCCGCCAGGGCGACTTTGCTTTATTATAAAGAATTCATGTTGGGCCACACTGGATTCCCAGCAGACGCAGGGACTTAATCTTTAAGCCACACTCCCTCCTTGGAGCTCCTGGTTCTGGAGTTTGAACTATGACCTCTGGTTGGCACACATCTGCTGGTGTTCGCCGTGTCTTCCTGTGGGTTCCCTTCCCTGGGCACTGCCTCACAGACTGGCTGTTATCAGACGCCGAGTTGGTCTGGATGTCCCAAAGCCAACTGTGGCAGGGAGGAAGGTCAGCAGTCATCCCTGTGAGCTACGCCCTGCCATTCTCAGGAGGACCAGTCCTGCTCAGGGTGGCTGAGTGACTCTGAGGACTTGCAGGAGTTCCCTCAAGGCAGTTCTGAATGCTCTGAAGTTCCCATTAACTGTGTATTGTCAGTTCCTCAGGGCTGCAGGGCAGAAGCACCTGATTATCCTTCCACAGAAGATAGGTCTGAGAGTTTTTCATTTGCTTCATGATCCAACAGAAAGAGTTCTTGTAGTTACAATGAACTACAGCCTGTTTGTGCTGCTCAGGTTGCAAAGGCCTATTCTGGAGAGAAAAATGTGTATGGCCCTGGCCCGGCTGATTAGACACGAGAGCAAATGAAGGAGCAGTTTAATCTGGAAAATCTGGTTTGGTTCACTCAGTGTGGTTCAGTTCAACAGGTACACTGAGCACCAGCCCTGTCAGATGCAGGGGGTCCCACCCTGTGAGGGGCTTACAAACAAGTGTGGGGGGAGGCAGACACACTGACAGAGGAGGTGCAGGTCATGAAGTGCTAAGTGGGCTCTGCAGAGGGTGCTGTTCCCACAGAAGGACACAGAGACCCAAAGTGTTCCGTGAGGACAGAGGCTGCCACAGGGACACCTAGCCTCCCGGCACCCCTCCTGCTGGGAGTCCAGAAAGAGTTTCCTAGGTGATGACTCAGCTTCATTCAGTCCCGTTTTCTTATCCAACATCAGAACAAATCCTCGAAAGTATGTAAAGATAATGCCTCCATTATATCACTGCCAGGGGTGAGCCCGGTAGGCACTCAAAGACACTGTGGAGGATCAAACATGGACTCCTGGGCCTGGAACTCTGCCCTCCCTTCCCCTTGTCCTCTCAGCCTTAAAACTCAGCCACCCCTCTCTCTGTGAGTTGTCCCATCCCCTCCTCTGTGCCCCTTGTACTCAGGCGACCTCTGTCATAGCTGTGATCACACCTGGCACATCCTCCTTCCCACCCCGCTCTCCTCCTCTCCCTGGATTCTCTAAAGTAAGATCCAGCTCCCGCGCCCTGCTTGTTGTCCTTGAAGGCAAAGCAAGGGCTGGTGGCCAGCTCCTGGCATCGTGCCTGGCATGTAACAGGTGTCTAGTAAATATTTGTTGCTTGGTGATTTATGCATGGGGGGGCGGTGCTGAATCATCCCGTACTTTGCGAGGCAGCATGGTCACTGAGAAGAGGCTCTGCCACCCATCACTGGGGCCACCTTGACCAGTTATTTATTTAACCTCTCTGAGACTCATGCTCCTCATTTGTAAAACCATGAGGATAAGCTACCTCACTGGAAAGCTGCTAGCATGCAATGAAATAGTGACTGCACAGCACATAAACACATAGCTGGCACAACAGAGTAGCTCACCAAATGCTAGTTCCCTCCTCCCGTCCTTACCTAACAAACGGCTGAGTAAACGAATTTGAACATCGATGTGGCTGACCAGTGGTTAAAGATGTAGAGCTACTTGATTTGAAAAGCCAGCCCCATAGGCAGTTTTGCACCAGGGACTTCCCTGTATTTGTGGCAAGAACACACATTCGTTATTCCAACCTCAATGTGAGAGGCAGTGTAGCCTAGTGGTTATGGCCCCAGAACTCGGGAGTAAACGTCTTCGACTTGAATCTCACTAACAGTATCAGGTGACTTTGGGCAAGTTACGTAACCTTCTTGGCCCTCCAGCTACTTACCTGAAAGATGGAGGGAACAGTAGTTATTATTATTATGTAGCTACTATTTTCATGAGGATTGACTAAGTTAAATTCTTTAAAGCTGTTAGAACAATACCAAGTATAGGGAAGCGCGGTATAAGTGGTTGCTAAGCTACTGTTCTTCTTTTGCATGTATCTAAAATGTTTTATGATTAAATAATTATCAGGTACTCAAATAGAACAATTAAATGTGGGATCTTGAAGACGCTTGCTAGGCAGACAGAGCAGAATCCGTTTGGCATCAAGGCTGTTCTCCCACCTTGCTCCGTCTCCTCTCCTTCCACCCCCACCCCACCCCCACGATCTCCCGTGACCAGTCTACTTTCCACTCTGACCGCTGGTGACACGGTCCCAGCCTCACAATCTTTCCCGGACACGGCCTCTGACAGGCCCCTCTTCCCAGAACCCCACCTCCCGACCACCTTACTCTCCGCGCCTCGCTACCCCTTCCACCTTCCACTTCTCACAATCTGGTCAGTGTTACTTCCTTGCTCCAGCACCTTCGGTGGCTCACAACTACTTACCAAGTTCAGAATCTTCTGCCTGGCATTCAAAACCCCCTCTTTGGCCTTACCTGACCCCCATTCTCCTTCATTTCTTTTATACCTCAGGCTGGCTGACCCGCTCCATATTTGCTAAGAAAGGCCAGTCCTTCCCTGTTTCTCTGCCTTTGCTTAGGCTGTTATCATGTAGGATTTGTCCCCATCTCCATCCTTCTGAGGTCTCACTTATACCTCAAGTTCATCTCACATGAGGTCTTTTCTTCCTTTGAACCTCAGAGTTCTTTATTTGAACTTTTTTTCTGACAAGACATTCTGGCTGAACTGCTTTGGGATCTTAACATCCTGTCTGCTTTCTCAGGACCATGTGTCCTATAAAACCACCCCTGGTTTGGTGAGATAGATGAGAACCTACTCCTCGAGCAGGTGGAAGCCCCGGCCCTGGGCGCGGGCACCCCAGACAAACACGGTGCTCTGACAGCTTCCAAGAGGAGCTCCAAAACCAAAAATCACGCAGGTGCCAGGCTGCTGAGGAGTTAAAAGGGGCTGAATTCAGGCATGAGAGCTGAACACACAGGTTAGACCAGGTGATTCAAACAGAGGGACAGAGGCCGAGCTGGAGACATTTCCTGGGTGTTGGGGTGTGATGTGGCCATCTCTGCTGGTGAAGAGGGATGGGATGCGGGGCCAGGCTGGCCTGTCTCTGCCAGGCCTCTGAGACTCGCATGCACGTCCTGTTCCCATCTATGACACCACTGACATTGTTCATGGCGTGGCTTCCCCACAGCACACACCGGGGCTAGCACACGGGTGATAGACCCAATCAGTGTGCCCAGGCAGGGAATGAACACAAAGGCTGAGGAAGCACCCAGTGGGCAAGTGGCAGAGAAATTCAGGCAACAAAGGACCAAGACCAGCTGGAAGACCGCCATTTCCCTCACTGCTCCTCACAGCTCCCCTCGCCTCCTCCTCCCCAGGCTCATCACCAATTCGGAACCAAAGAGCAGGGCTGCAGGGGGCTCGAGTCCTCCACCACCTGGGGCAGCCACACAGGGGAGTCTCAGGCCTCCATCTGACCCCTGAGGATGGAGGGTCAGTCCTCAACATTCCCAGTCCCTGCCCTCTGCTCTGGAAACAGATGTTTGAACCTCACACACACACAAACTACAATGATGACAAACATTTTTAGACATAATACGTGCCTGGTTCTGCTGAGAAAGTCACACAAATAATTTGATTTAATTTCACACTAAAACTATGAGATTATGAAAATTTAGAAAGGAGGAAATTAAGTTCAGAGAAGTTAAGTAATTTGCCCCCAGCCACACAGCAAGAAACTGGAGGAGCCAGGATCCGGACCTAAGTCCATGGGACTAAGTCCACTAGAGGAGCAGGTTGGACAAAGAAAAAGAGGGGACCAGGCTCAAGGGAGGGTTTTTCTTCCATACTTCAGGGTAGGGGAAATTGGGATACTATTCCAGACAGCTTCCAACTCCCTGCTGACAGAGGAAAAACGATATTTTCAGTACAGGCAGGGGAGGATTTGGGGCCTGGGTGGAATGAAGGAGTCCCCTCACAGTGGGACAGGCCTGGGCATCCCTGAGCTGACGGACAGGCCTGCAGAACAGAGTAAAAGGCCCAGCAGAGCTGGCTGCGCCCGTGATCTTATGCCTCAATGCTGTGACTGGGAACAGCTCCGGAAAAGAGCTTCGTCTCTCCATCGACTGGAATTTAGCCCCTGGCTGTCGGCCCACCTTGTCACCACGAAACACCCTGCAGAAACCAATGGGGATAGGCACCCATTATCTCTCCTCCATCCCAGGAATGGGTGGAGCCCCACTGGGAAGTCGCTTTGTCTTCCCAAGAGAAGGGAGGCACAGTGCACACCCACAGTCCATCAGCTTGCCCTGGCATCTCCGACAGCAGCCCTTCACCCCAGCATTGCAGCCGGCCCGGGGGCGGGGCTGTGCTCCTGGAGGCTGGAATTTCTCAGAAGGCCACCCAGCGAGCCTTCTGCAGGGGCGCACACCGCTCCCGGCTGTGCTGGACAGTGAGTTATTGCAGCCTGTTATCTCCAGCAGCAGGTGGAAGCATCCTGGGCTCCTTCCTGCAGAGCGAAGCCAGGTAATATTTACTGGCTCAAATGAATAAGGTAACCAGCCCTGTCACAGCACAGAGGATGCGTCTCCCACCCAAGGGTTTTTTTTTTTTTTTTGCCTCCTTTCTTTCTTCATTATGTTTGTAATTTTGTTTTATTATTTCCCATTGGAAAGCTGTGAAATGAAAATGATGCAATCTACTGCTGTGAAATAATGTCGTGCTCGAGTCCTTTTCCAATAAGCCCCGAGGTTTGCACTGTGACGGCTTCATTAAATTAGCCGGCTCCATGGCAAATGAAAAAGCGCTCGGAGCTTTGGATTTTGTTAATCTGGGTCGGGCTGCCTGAGACCTTAGACCACCAGGGAGCTCGGGGGGTTGGCTCTGCATGCTGGGGAGAAGAGACTTCCACCCGCCGTTTGCAGTCCCGGAGGCCACCACGTGTGCACAGCTGCTCAACCTCTGCCATAACCCGCAAACCTTCACTGTGCTCCCCAGCATGCCACATGCTGCCCTAGGTGTTGTCACGTGCCAAAGGAACAAAGAGGTCTCTCTGGGGACACAGTGGACAACGGCTCAGAGTGTGGAGTGGGAGAAGGGCAAAGGTTTAACTCTCCTGTGGGTCAACTACGGTGAACCGCAGGTGAAAGGTGAGTGCTTCCATTAGGCCAGCCAGGACGCAGGTTGCCAGGTGCCACAGAATCTGCCGGAGACGCTTGCAGATGAGACGTGAATGCGTCACCATCCCTCAGAGTTTATGAAAACAGATTCTCTCTTGCTAGGCTCCACTGCAGTATTAAAGATTTCCATTACTGATAGCTCTTTCCAGTTAGCACTTTCAGTATTAAACTCTGTCATTACAAAGTAAAATATGCATGATCTCTAAATCTATGTGTATTATAACGAGGTTTCATTGTTATAAATTTGTCTTCTCCGTCCTCCATTTCTGCCTTTGCTGTCTTTTTAAAACTGTAATGTCTGATAGCTGTAGCCAAGGGGTAATTAGAAAATGGTACTAAAGAATCACGGGCTTATTCTCTCACTTATTCATGGAAATGTGTTGGGTGTCTATACTAAGAGATGGGCCCACAGCAGGTGGGAAAGACAGTGGTGACAGCCAATTACAGCACTACGGAATTTTGGTCCGAGCTGACATGGAAGCCACCTCCCCCGACACGCATATAAATATTGGATAAAACACAATGAAACAACTTGACATCACAGCTGCATGCAGAAGGATGGAAGGAAAAATTCCAGATTCCAAAAACAAGTGGGAATTCAAAGCCGGAGTGGAGAGTGAGCTGAAGGGGAATTGTAACTGGATGTGTGCGATCCGGGCTGGGCTTCTAACACCCGCACGGAGGCGGACACTGAAGACCGCAGCCTCGTGAGTGGCTGCAGCCAGAGGTGGGACCCAACATAGGGCTGGGTGCTTAGAAGGGCCAGACAATCCCCACCCAGCTGGGTGAGCAGCGATGGCAGGAAAGACAATTTGGGTAGAGAAAGATCCTCTGCAAAAGATCAAAATCCAAGCTTGTGCCAAGCACAGACGTGGCGTCTAAATTTGTATCACCGTCCACAGCATGGGAACCACAAATGGGGAAATGAATGTACAAATTGGTTTGAAATCCATGGAACCCAACAGAGACAAACTCGAACCTTCCCTGAGGCATGCCTCCATAACCAGGGGGCCGGAGGAAATAACTACTGCTGAAGAGGAGCTCACACACGGAAACTACACGGCACGTAAGAAAACAAAGGGAGTGAGTCTCGGATTCAATATGGCACCTGGCCCGGCCACCCACGCTGGCCCCAGAATTGCCGAAAAACTCCCATTTCCACCCATCCGTTCGACACCACCATCACTCCAACTCTAACCCAGACACTAGAGAGTGCCCGAGGCCCCTGCCTCTCTCCTTTCCATATATGTACACTCACATATATGTACACATTTCCTTTCACATAATTTGTACGCCACACCATTAAGATACATAGGAGCCCATACTGTTCACATCAGTTCCCGCCAGCCAGTTGTGTTCCCAGGTGAGGGGCTTTCTGCCACACCTGGCTACCTCTTCACCTAGCAGTGTGGCGAGACTGCTCCAGGGCGGTGACTCTTTAAACTCAGTTTGGAGTCTAAGTCTTGCGAGCCCTAGAAATATGAAGAGTATAGGTTCGTTTTGTTTTCATTGGTCAATGTCGTTTGAAAGACTTTCGCTTTCACCCACAGCTACTGGAGGCCTCCTGAGCTACTTATTCTAGGTTATGGAGGTTCGAACTCAATGATCAGGGTTGACGGAGGACATTAACTCAGCGTCCATCAGAGAAACCCTGACCACCAGCTCACACTCACCTGGCTGTGCGTGTGCAGGTCATAGGCATCCCACACTGGAGCAGGTCGCTGTCCTATCAGGGTATCATAGGCTTTGTCTTGGGTTGGTTGAGGGTTCAAATCATTACTGTTCTTGCTTTTAAATCAGAAATTACTCTTGCTTCAGCTTCATCATTACCAGCTTAGTGGACAGAGTACATGTGGATAACTACACAGTTACAGTGACTTCTGTTTGCATCATCAGAGTTTTTAACTTGTATTTTCCATTAGGGAGGCCATAGGATACATGCCCCTGTACCTGAAACTAATATGTTATAGGTCAATTATACTTCAGTAAACATAAGGGAAGATGCACACCCAGCAGCTCGCATGTCAACCATCCATATCTCCACTAGCAGGTTACCCTCCACATCCTTCACAGCCCTGAATCCTTCTCTAGTAAGTGGGAAGTGGTGGGATGGGTGTTTGTTCTCCTGCCACATGGAAAGCAGCCAAGATTTTCAAAAAAAGGCCCCCCAGGGCAGAGGTATCCACTCCTGTTTCCCCATTTCCTCGGATGTTTGAGACAGACCGACAGCCACCTACACATTGTGACTTTTTGGAGATAGTAAAATATAAGTAAAGTCACTTTGTCTTGGGTGAGGATAGTTGTTCCAATCACCCATTTAGGAAAACATTCACTGAGTGCTTGATGTGCCTGGCCCAGTGCTGACAACAAAGCAAGACAAGATACAGCTTTCTTGCCACGAGGGAACCCAGGGACAGGCACATACGTGGAGGGAGACAAGGGGACCGATGGGGACAAGGCCAGCTCCTTTAGTTTAGTCCAGTGCCTCGTTCCCCTGCTTAGGGAAAAGGGCACTGATGATCCTTCTGTTCTTTCTTCTTAGCAAGACTGGCTTTAAGTCCGTGGACACACAGCTTAAGGAGACATGAGAATATTTCTTCCAGATGTCTGTGTTCCATGGCCTCCCCTCCTTTTCACAGTGGGGACTGAAGTAGTCCCACAAAGAGCCAAATCATAACTAAGGCAAGAGGAGGACTGTGTGACCACACACAGCCACATCGGCAGTCGGCCACAGTCATGCATTTTATTGGGTTGGCCAAGAAGTTCGTTTGGTTTTTTACATAAGATGGCTCTAGTAGTGCTTAGCTGTCTTGATTTTCATTTGAAACAATTTTGTTAGATTGTATGGTGACAGCTGTTACTCCAGCATGCATTAAAAAAAAACTTATCAAAATTCGTGAATTTTTCTGCAGTCATTTTAATACTGAAGATAGACAAAAATACAGAATGTTTTTGGTGTAGTATGCTTTATTATTTCAAGAAAGGTAAAAATGCAACTGAAATGCAAAAAACAGATTCGTGCAATGTACGGAGAAGGTGCTGTGGCTGATCGAACGTGTCAAAAGTGGTTTACAAAATTTTGTGCTGGAGATTTCTTGCTGGATGCTGCTCCATGGTCAGGTAGACCAGTTGAAATTGATAGCAATTAAATCGAGACATTGAGAACAATCAATGTTATACCACACAGGAGATAGCCAATATATATTACTCAAAATATCCAAATCAATAAAGTTATTGGTGAAAATGAAAGATATCTTTTATTTTACAGAAAAAACTAAACAGACTTTTTGGCCAACCCGATATACTGTGAGCTTGCACAACTGCCAGCCACTGACGACTTTCTGGATGAAGGGGAGACAGACCCCTGTCCAGGGTCTCACAGTTACCGTGGTGGATAGATTCTAAAAGGGCCCTAGGGATCCCTACCTCCCGGCATCAGCTCTCTTGTGTAACCCTCTGCCCTTGAGTGTGGGCTGGGCCTACTCACTTGCTTCTATTGAGTAGAATGTGGGAAAAGTGATGGGGAAGAACTTGTGAGATCAGGTTATAAAAGATCTGGGCCTTCCTGCCTTGCTTGCTTTGGTGAAGCAGGCTGCTGTGTTGAAGAGACCTATGTAGCAAAGAACGGAGGGAAGCTTCCGGCCGACGGCCCCCGAGGAACCAAATCCTGCCAACCACTGAGTGAGCTCGGAACAGATACCCCCATTGCACCTTCAGATGACTGCAGCCCCAGCCAACTCCTGGATCATAACCTCTTAAGTCACCCTGGAGTAGGGCACCCAGTGAGCCTGTGGCTCGATTCTTGCCCCATAGAAGACAAGAGATAATAAATGTGTGTTGCTTTAAGTGGCTAAGCTTTGCGGTACTTTGTTACTTAGCAATAGGTAACTAAGACCATAACTAATCTGTATGTGGTGAATTTGCCTTGGCTGAGAATGTACAGGCAGGTTTGGGGAACTTTTGAACAACACAGATTGGTTCTTCTCTTAAACTCTAGTTATGAATGGATACCCACCGGACCTAGAGCACACAGGGAATTGACGATGGTAAGAAATTCTTTGTATTAGTGGCCGCTGATGATATGGCCATAAGGCCCCACAGAGCCACCCATTTTGGGCAGTAACTCAAACCAGGGAGGGGCATCAGAATCAGCTGAGGAGCCTGGACCCCACCCTGGACCCACTGAAGTGGGGTCTCCACAGGCAGAACCCAGAGTCCCCAAACAGGCACAACTCACAGGTGACACACACAGACCGTGTGTCCCATGGTAAGGACCACTGATGAGCACCTACTCCCCAAGCTGATATAACAGGGAACGAAGGGCCAGAGATGTGACGGGTCTTTCTAGGGTCACATAGTGCGTTGGTGGCAGCCAAGGGCTCTCACCTCCCTGTTCTCTGCTTCGTCCAGCTGCCTCAAGGCCCCACAGCCCTGGGGCACCCACTTGGTGGAGAATTCGGCTCAGCCCTGAGCTAATGCAAGTAGAACCAAAGTAAGAGACACACAGAAAACTTCTTAAGTTTCTTTACTTGTTTAGAAAACAACTAACTTTCAATCTTCAACTTTCAATTCAGCCCTGGCCTAGCGAGTGACTTTTCTCTTCAGCCTCTCGTGTAAGCAAGGGAAAAACACAAACACTTCCAGTTAGATCTGTCTCCAGACACAAATTAGGGGCAGATCAGGCCAGGACTGGAGCTTCATGGCATTGAGAAGAGGTGGGGTCTGCCTGGGAGCTCCACTAGGCTTGCAACTTTTCCTCCATTCTCCCTGAGACAGCCGCTCCTGCCCTGGGGAGCTCTGCCTCTGCCTCCCAGGTCAGGGCACCTGCAACAGTCCCAGGCGGCTCACAGCCTGATTTCCAGGCTGCTTTCCTTCGGGGAAGAGCCGCCCCACAGTCCCCGCTGGTTCTGGCACAGGTCCTCACTAGCTCACCATGTCCCAGTGCTGGCTCATGAGTGAGGACTCACACGGGTTGACCACGATTTCCCTGTCGTTCTCAGTGCCATCACCAAACATGTCTGTGTCTAGGCAGAGGTGAGATGCCATGTGCTCGATGCGGGAGCCAGTCTTGGTCCATTGCTGAGAAGACGGAGAGGAGAGAGGATGAATCGGATTCTCTGGCTAAGGCCAGGTCCTAGCAATAACATCAGGAGGTCCAGCAGAATCAGAAACATTTAACCGCATGGCTAGAGTCCCCTTGAGACTTGACTTCACGGTCTCATGGAGAAATAAAACTGCAACTAATTGCTTTACCAGGTATTGTTGTTTTTCTTTTTTTAATCAGATTTTAAAAAAAGTAAAAGCAAAATCAATATGTTTGCTAGGAAAACTCATTAGAAGGGAATAACCTTCCAAGCAATAGGCCAGAAAATGCGAAGCGAGTTAGTCACAGAGCAACCAAAGCAATGATCCACACTCAGTGTCTGCATGGTCGAGGAGCGGGGAGTGAGCTGGGGATGGCGATGCGAGAGGGGTGGGGGTGGGTGGGCCTCCTGGGCAGCGTGTAAACCTCTGCTCTCCAAAGTGCTTCAGCACAGGGGGACCCAAGCAGAGAGTGGGGGTGGGGCGTCTCATGCTGCTGCTTCCCAGAGGTCACCTTGTATGACAAGCAGGGCGGGAATGGACATGTGTTGGGAAATGACCACTGACCATAGGTCATCTCAGTTAATTTTTCTAAACAGCTACCCCATGTGGCTGGGCATCGAGGACTCCATTTCCTAGAAGAAGGAGCTGAAGCTCAGAGAGATCCAATAAGCTGCCCTGGGTTACACAGCCAGTGAGTATAAATGGGCATTTGAATCTCAGTTTCCCGAATGGCAGTAAGCAACTGGCAGGGAATTGAGCGGAGCCAATACCTTGCTGCTAGAGGAGCGGAACACACAGTGTACCCAGAGTACTACGAGCTTGGTGGACATCCTGCCAGAGCCCAAGGATCCTGAAGGCAAAGGTTAGAGCCTTGCTCAGCCTTGTGGTCCCAGTCCTTTTCTGCTCTGGGATCCCAGGTGGGACTTGGGGCAAGACATGATAGTACAAGATACACCTACACACTGGGGTCTGACGAGGTCAATAGGCTTCCATGTGGCAAGCTGCCCACCACTACTGCCCACCGCCCCCGTCCTAACCATAAGGACCTCTTTCTATCAACACTCTCCTTCTATAGTTTCTCTCTTTTCCTGCATACAAGACTCAGACCTACACAGGCCATCACAGTACTGTAGGCAGCCATGCCCCAGGGCAGACCCACTGTGCACTTACCTGTTTGTCATCTCCGTTCTTGCAAACAACAAGAACCACCGGGGCACCGGGGAAAAAGGTGATGACCGACAGGCACAGTTCCTCCTGGAGGATCTGCTGGGTGTACGTGAAGGCCCAGATCTGGAGGGGGAGAGACCAGGAGGGGTCACATTAGGATCCTTGGAAGAAGCCACCACTGGTGAGTACCACTGTGCCCATGTGTGATAACATAACACAGTTTGGTAAAAAGCACTGGGGGCGGGGCTAACAGAAATCAACTGTCAACAAGGTCACCTTGGAAAATGCTGCTGAAGAGCCAGCAGGTCACACTCCCACTGCAGTCTCTGTCCCCACACCCCATGAGGGGGACTGGCCAGGGGCATGCAGGCCACCTCTGAGGGGAGCTGAGCAACACCCCTGCCAAGCTGTGTGGTCTCTGATTTCTGTTTCGGTCGGTGTCTGTTCTCCACACTTGACATTTCTAGCAGCTGCCTGGCAGGTCACACCCCCCAGCTGTCTTTAGAATGTCCCTTCTTCTCTGAAAAGGAGTCTAAATTGGTGTTGTGAGAACATGAGAGTTCTGACAAGAGGCAGATAGAGGGACAAAGTGTTCCGAGGGAGCTGGTGGAAGAGGAGCGTAGAGGGAACGAGGAAAGGCATGAGAACTGAAATTATTCTGGAGGGCGCATGCACACCAGCATTCCCAGCGGAATAGATCACTTGGCCCCGAGCTCCGGCAGGGAGAGAAGCTGAGAAGCTGCGTGGACAAGCAGAGTTCTGACAACACAGGGAAAGGGGCTTTCTGTGAGGGTCATTAGGAAGCATGCTCCTCAGTATTTCCTCCAAAGTGCCAGAGATCAGAGCGCAACTGCTGAAAAAGCCACATACTTTCTAGTTCTTTCATCAAGGGGTGAAAGTACTGGCATAATAATATCAAAATGTGAACCTCCCAGAGGTTTTGCCCAGGCTGAAAAATGGGGAGATTTGCCCTTTGCCCTTATCATGGGGCAAAGAGGACGATCCCTTCACCTCCACTTCACCCCTGCCAACCAGCTGACCCTCAGCCTCCAGACCAGGGCCCTCAATGGCTACTTCTCCTTGGCCAAAGAATGAAAAAGGGTCCCTTAGCTGGCCAGCCACACACTAGGGCCCTGTGGCTCATAAGCTGATACAGTGTTTACCTGCCTCTTGCTCTCCACCTTCCCTAGCTCATGGCAGCCACCGCCTGGCCCTGGTCTTCTCCTGACCTCCACTGTCTGCTAACATCTTCGATGTCCTTCTGTGACTTGGCTTGTTCCTCTCCCTTCCTATGGACTTGGGTCCTTCTGCTGTCCCCACAGGATGCTGACTACTGCCTCTCCTGGTCTGGGACCTTCCTCTGTCTCTCACACCTGGATGGGGCCACCAGCCCAGCAGGAGCCTCTGTCCCCTAGGATTGGGGTATGCCTGTGGGTTCTCTTGTCCCTTCCCAAGTGTTGGGAGAGGACCTAGACCAGAAAGTACTCCCTGGGAAGTGAATGGAATTACAGATGAAAACAGACAAGCCATGACTTGAGAATTCTTGGGGCCTGGGGATGGGCACATGAGGGTTCCTTATTCTCTTCCATCTACTTCCAGATCAATATATGTTTGATCTTTTTTATAGTAAAAACTTGTGAAATGTACTCCTTGGGACAGATCAAGTTCTCCTCCGGCCTGCGTACATCACCACTCTGCACATACCCTCCAGAGTGAGCTGAAAGGGAAAGACGTCTGTATGCACCGAGGTGACGCAAAGCCAGGATGAGACTGCTAATAATGGCTAATATTTGTGGAGCCCTACTGTGTGCCAGGACTGTTCTGGGAGCTTTACACAGATTGGTTCAATCTTCATGAGAATTCTATTAGGTAGTTATTATTATCCCCATTTTACAGATGGTAAAAGTAAGGCTCTGAGAGGGTATCCAGAGTCATGTCCTAGTAAGTGGCCCCAACACATACTCATTCCATCAGCTCTGCTATTGCTGCTGCTGCTACCAGAGTCACAGATGGTTCTAGAACCCTTTTATCCATTTAATTATGGGACATGTCTATCCCTGAGATCCTCTTCCAAGTTGTAAATATTAAAACTATAAATCAACTCCACTTTGACAGAAGAGAGCTGGCAAGAAATTCTTCTTCTTGGCCACTTCCCAATGGCAACACCTGTGAGGAGGGAAACAAGGTCACACCCCATTGTCGGGACTGGGGAGGGGGCAGACCAGAGAGTAGGCCCCTTCCCTATTGTTGGTGGGAACCAGGCATTAGGAATGGAGGCCACACTTGGGGGACTCACAGAGCTCTGGCTACCAGCCTGGACTGCACCCCTTTTCTTCCCACCCTGGCTCGGTGCCCCATGGTGAACTCCATGCCTGCATGTCCATGCTTGGTCACTCCCTCTACATGGTCCCCGCTGGGTCTGGGGGTGTGTGCTAGGGACACACTCCACCTCGGGAAGGCCAGCCCAGAGGAGACATCCACATACATCCTGAAATCAGACTTGGGCTACTTGGGTGAGGGATTCGGGATCCTAGATGTCTAGGGTTTATCATAAAGGTGGGAGAAGGGCCTGAATTTTGTGCAAAGAATTACATGCTCTGCCGTCAAAGGAGGGAAGGGCCCATGGCCCAGCTTCAAGGGCAAGGCTGCCACGGAGTGGTGGACCCAGGCCCACCTACAACCATCCTCAACTTCAGACTCTGGCCATTGTCTGGAAAGGCGGCCAAGCACGCAGTCCCTGAGGTGGAAAGGAGGTGTCCTCCCTCTGTCCCGTGACCCCCCACAGCTGGCAGTGACCCGCCTCAGCAATCTACCAGGCGCCCTGCAGTGATCTGATCACCACCTGAACCTGGCTTTCTGCTTTTACATGAAAAGCCTTAACTGGTTCAACAACAACAAAAACTTTAAAAATGTACCATAATTTCTGATTTTCAACTGGTGTGTCACAAGAATTTTTAAGACATGCAATACCTGACTATTTAGTCAGAGGCACTGACCTCTTTTCCCTTAGACTGTCAAATAAAAAAAAATGGCAACAGCCAACACAACAATGGCCGTCTGGTGTGAATTTTCTGTCTTGAACCATAGAGTCACATCTTATTGGTCACACTGCATGATAAGGCTGCATCTGATTGGTTAATTCTTGGTACCAGTAATCCTTGCATAAAAGTCTAGGCACCTGATTTCTTAAAAAGTCACTTTGGAGCAAAAAGAATAAGTAATTACTATTATTTTTGTAAATCAATCAAAATTATACCTATTTTTTGTTAGATTGCCAAAAAATATATTTTTTGGTGTGCTGCAGAATTTTAGTAATTAGTTTGTGCCATGAGTTGAAAAAAATTGAAAAAAAGCCAACCTAGTGGCTTTGAAAACTAGAAGTGCTGGGGATGGTGTTGGGGGCATGTGGAGAGGGAGATTCTTTGATATCTGAGCCACCCCATCCACAAATGCCTTTGGGAAGGAATACACAGGCTACACCCATGGGGCTGGTGTCTGAAGAAACCACCCCAAGATTCCCAATGGTCTTGCACAGATAGGGATCGGAGCCTTTTCACTAAGTGGATTTTCCATTAGCTGGTGCTTTATTGGCATTGAAATAATGTGGCCTCTCAATTTCCCAGAGGAGCACTGCTTGATGGCCACGTCCGCAGGAGAGGAGGCTAGGGAGCAGAACACAGGAGGGGGCTCAGGAGCAAGGGAGGGGCTTCCCAACTCCCACCCTGTAGCCTGTCAGACTTCCCCAGAATGGCCAGTGATGAATGGGTTTATTACACAAATCCCAGAGTCAGAAATGGATTCAGGAGGGCAGCAGTGGCTGCTCAGAGTGGCCTGGGACCAGGTGGTAAGTGCTGGGCCCCTGCTGAGGGTCCCATCGGGGGGATTAGCCAATTCAGGTCCCCACCCCCAGGGCACACAGGCACAGCCATACCCATGGAAGGAAACCCAGAGGCCATCTTAGAAGTGGTGTGGGTGGCCTTGCCTCCTTTGGTAAGGGACTGGGGAGGAAAGGGTTCACTGCTGGAAGACGGGAGCTGATGATGGAGCAGAATGGTCCGGGATGGACAGCCCCGAGGCCCTCTGCGCTTAGAGGAGGTCCCTATAGACAGCCACTGCAGTGGGAGAAGAGACTGCGTGGCAGTGGGCACAGCACACTTCTCTCTAGTAGATGTGCGTCTGGCCACAGTTGTGAAAGCTGGGATGAAACAAGCCACAGCACCCCGCCTGGGGCCTTGCACTAGATGGAGAAACACATCAAAGATTTTCTTGAGGGGAGATAACTGAAGGAGCAAAGTTCTGAGAGGGGCAGGCATGAAGATGAGCTGGGCGCCTGGGCACAGTGACTGAACTTAGAATGGTCCAGGGGCCCCCTAGGAGGCCAGAAACAAGCGGTCTGGGGCCGCAGTTCTCAATGGGGAGATTTTGCCCCTGTCCACCTTCTCCAAAGTCATTTGGCTTTGGAGACATTTTTTGATCATTATGACTAGTTAGGGGGTGGTTACTGGCACCTAGTGGGTAGGGCCAGAGATGCTAACCATCCTACAATGCACAGGACTATCCTCATAACAAAGACTTATCTGGCACAAAGCATCAGTAGTGCAGGGGCTGAGAAACCCTCACCTAATCTTTAGGTCTCGGTCTCCGGAGGTAGCGGGTCTGTGTCTGCACCCTGCTCTGGTATTATTCATAACTGGGAAAGCACTGGCCAGCTTCTCTGAGCCTCACCTACTCCATCTGTGAGACGGGCGTAACATTGGGACATAGTTTAGGGGGTTGTTTAAAGAATACAATGATGCATGTGAACACATTTAGCCCAGTGCCTGGCCCCTGACACAGAGTCTCTGGGAACCATGTTTTTAATGACACATGGGAAGAAGTGGCTGGGTGAGACTAGAGAAATGTTGACACAGAGAGAAAAGTTAGGAGGCTGTGTTTTCATCAATGCAGAGATGCACAGCATTTATCAATGGTGGTGTGTTTCCCATTCAAAAACTCTCCTGTGTGGGAAGCAGTAAACAATGGAGAAGAAACACTGAAAGCAAGGCAGCATCGCTGTTTACGCTGTGGTTGGATGGATGGCCAAACTAGCTCACTTGGAGCTGACAAGTCCCTTATAGGTGCTTCGCTTTCATTGTCTATTTAATCGTCATAGGTTCCTTCCTCTGGGAGGTAGGTATAATTTAAAGGAAGAAAACCTGTTACTGAAGTCAGTGTTATTTTGGGCGACAGCAGGAGCAGACCTCAGGGTAGGTGGTGAATGTGGGACCTTCCTGGTGAGACGGGATCTGAGAATAGCCGGGGTCACCAATTGGCCTTGAACCTCTAAGGCCGCACCTGGCAGCACACTAGTCCATCAAACATTCCCTTGAAGCTCTTCAGATAAGGAGTCTGAAATGAGGTAGTGGGTTCAAGTGAAACTTCAGTTCAGTTGACCTCTTGATGCACCTGGATCCCTGAAGGATCACCCAAATGCACTGACTTCCAGGGGCTGGAATCCTGGCTCACCCTGGCTTATGAACCATCATAAACTTGGGTGAGTTGCTTAAGTCTGTACTGCAGTTCCCTCATACAAAAAATGAAGACAGAGTCAGCCCCTACTGTGGAAGGTCACTGTAAGGAATAAACGGGCTAACATATAACCACGTCCAGAAGGGTGCTGGCTACAGAACAAGTGCTAGTTACTATCTGCATGTTGACTGTGATGATGGAAAAGAGGAAGAGATGGCCCTAGAGCACAGGTGGCAAACACAAGGCACGTGGCCGAATCCAGCCCTCCGCCTTGTTTCATCCGGCCCGGCACCTTGTTTCTACCCAGCGGCAGCACTGAACTCTCACTTAACTGTTAAAGAGTAGTTACATGTATATAGTCCTAAAATCATATTCAGTTCTTTGAAGGTAGCCATGAGGCTGATGTGTCCCCTGGTAAAAATGAGTTTGACACCCCGGCCCTAGAGGTTTTCCTTTAGATATCTGCCTTTGCTTTGACTCCCAGGAGATGCTGGAGTGGCAGGTGCGATGGGGCCACTCCCAAGGGGGTGTTGAAAAAACTCAGGGAGGAAGGATGGTATCAGGTGGGGAAGATGACATGCTGGCGACCTGTCCCACTGGCAGACTCACCTAGAGGAGCCAGTGTGAGTCCGGGTCTGGGGAAAGCTTTTTTCTCTTCTTCTCCCCGCCCCACACCGTCTGCACAACTACGCCACAATCCAATAGCCAGAAGTGCGAGATCCAGGTAGAAGAACACACTCAGAAATTTTTCTCTGATGTGGTTTCCTTTTCTTTAAATTGGGATAGCAACTAGATTGGCGCATCTGTCTTCCTTCTAGGGAATCCAATACATATTTTTCTAGGGAAGCCAATAAAGTTAAGAGGAAACTTGTTAACCTGGAGGCTGCTCGGGCTTCATACATTTACAAACTCATGATGTATCTCTCTTGCCTTCCACCTAAGGCACTGGTTTGCTGATGTCTTCAATATACACTCAGATAAAACACTTTGCTCCCAAGGCTGACGCACCAGCCCAGAAAGGGAGGTAAGGCAGGGTGAAGGACAAATGGCGTTGGGGGTGCAGCAGGGACACAAACCAGCATCAGAGCCAGAGGACAGACATGGTCTGAGAGTCTCCTTTCAACGATGAGGACACCCACATGCCTGGTGACACACGACCTGGACAGTGAGTGGCCAGCGGGAAGCAGAAAGATTCTTGGTTTTTACAAGCGGTAATCATTTACCCCAGACATCTAGGACCCAAATGGCCCAAGTCTAACTTCAGGATGTGTGTACACCCAGACCCAAGGGGGACCACGTAGAGGGAGTGACCAAGCATGGACATGCAGGCATGGAGTTCACCATGGGGGACAGAGCCAGGGGAAGAAAGGGGGGTAGTCCAGGCTGGAAGTCAGAGCTCTGTGAGTCCCCTGGTCTGGTGCGGAGTCCCCCGAGTGCGGCCTCCATTCCTACATGCATGGTTCCCACCAACGATAAGGAAGGGGCCTACTCTCTGGTCTGCCCCCTCCCCGGTCCTGACAATGGGGTGTGACCTTGTTTCCCTCCTCACAGGGGTTGCCATTGGGAAGTGGCCAGGAAGAATTTCTTGTCAGCTCTCTTCTGTCAAAGTGGAGTTGATTTATAGTTTTAATATTTACAACCTGGGAGAGGATCTCAGGGACAGACAACTTCTGTGATTAAATCTGAATGAAAGAGTTCTAAAACTAGCCTCGATTCTGGCAACAGTAATAATAGCAGAGCTACAGCATGGTGGCCAGATTTTCCAAGTCTACCTTCATCACTTATTGGCACGTAACCTTGGACAATCTCTCTAGGCCTTGGTTCCATCTTCTATAAAATGAGGACGATAGTAATACAGTAGTCCCTCCCCCTTATCCTTGGAGGGTACATCCCAAGACACCCAGTGGATGCCTAAAACCTTGAATAGTACTGAATCCTATATATACTATGCTTTTTCATACACATACACACCTTTTCACTTAAAGGGAACACTTTATGGCTTCTCTTTGGCATAGCTGAATTGCCAGCATCACATTTTTGTGCTTTGGGGTCGTCGTTAAGTAAAATCAAGGTCACTTGAACACAAGTGTTGCAATTGTGTGAGAGAGGACCTGATGACGCAGAGGGCTACTAAGTGACTACTGGGTGGGGAGCATATACAGTGTGGATATGATGGACAAAGGGATGATCCGCATCCAGGATGAGGTAGGATGGCCCTAGATTTTATCACGCTACTCAGAATGATGTGTAACTTAAAACTTATGGATTGTTTATTTACGGGATTTTCCTTAATATTTTTAGACCATGGGTAACTGAAACCATGAAAAATGAAACCATGGATAAGGGGGACTACTGTACCTACTTTATAGGGTTCTTGTATCACTTCCTTGATAGGGCCTCTCAGACAGAAAAGGTGGGAGCAGGAAAGAGAGATGCACGAGTCTGGTGAAGGGCAGAGGGGCAGACACAACACCTTCTAGACAGGTCAAGGGGCAGGTCAAGAAGAGAGAGGTAGGAGGGAAGAGGCGAGAACCCCTGGATGCCATGATGCATTAGCAGAAAGGGGCGGGAAGCAGAAAGACAGGACTGCGAGTTTATGTAGAAAGGAGGAGCAGATACTGAAAGGAAGAGAAGGGTGCCATAAGTCAGTCCTACAAGGCGCATGCTTCACAGATGCGCACATATGCACACACACATGTATACACATGTACACCGCAGTTGGGGACCTCTGTGGTCTCCCAAGGGGTCTAATGCAGAAATAAGCATTAAATCCCTTGAGGGACCAAAGAGGCCTGGACTTTCATTTCAGCATCATCACAGTTAACAGAGACATGGATGGCTGCTGAATGAATGAATGAATTCACAAATGAAGATACAAAATTTGTGAATCAGTGAAACAGAGGAGGTTGCCAAAGCTGGAAGCATGGATAAAATCTCCAAGAAATCACCTATAGGGAAAAGAGCAGTGACCTGAGATTCTTGGTGAATACTCACTATAAGTGTAAGAGAGCTGGGAAAGAATCCAGCACAGAAAAGAGAGACAGGGAGAATGGAAATGTGGGAGAATCAGGACCACGCAGAGACAGCAGAGCCAGGAGGGGAGTTTACGAGATGGGTGTACTTCAGTGCATCCAGCAGGTCAAATGTTACAGAGGTCGAAGCAGGCCATGAATTTGCCAGTGACCTTCAAAGAGCTGCTCTAGCATCAGAAGGAAGAGCACTGGCCCACAGCATGTAGGAATGCTATGTCAGCGAGTCAACTAAGCCACCAGGCAACCTTTCTGAGAAGGGGCGACAGGCTTCCTTCAGACCTGGGGGAAGCGGGAAAGCGCAGAGGAGGAGCCACAGGCCTGGTCAGGGCAGGATGGCTATGAACGAGGGCTCCGCTCAGAGATGGGGTAGCAGAGGGTGGTAATGGCTTTTGCAAATCTGACGTCACTACCTCAAAGTCAGGGCTAAGTCAGCGGAAAGATTCACAGAGCAGGCATTTCAGGCTGGAGCAGCGACACTTGGCAACATGCGTTTCTATTTGCATTTCATATTTGGGAGTAGCTGTCCTATCCGCCCTGCCTGACCCAGCCCACACTTACTGCCAGCAGGTTGGACACCGATGACATACTCATTAAACTGCCCATTTAGTGGCAATTTCCTATGGGCATGACACTGTCTGGTAAGGTGTCCTTCAGAGAAATCCCGTGACCTTGGAAACTCAGCAGAGGAAACCCAGTCTCAGACCGAGGGGAGTCATGCTTCTCCTCCTCTCCTGCTGAGCTCTGGCTATAACTGGACACCTGGTGTCACATAAAAGCAGGTGACAGAGGCTGAGTCCATGCACACATTTGCAAATCCCTAGCCGGTTACTCACCTGGGACTTTGCATCCTCGCCTTTGCTCTTGACACATGGGCTCAACTTGAGGTTGTAGATCTCTGGGGTTTTCTGCCTTTGAGACTCCAGGCACTTCTGTCTCTGTCGAATATTGCCCTTCTGGATGGAGGAATCCTTGGGGACTCTAGAAAGAAGCCACGGAGAGGTGAGAATCTGTGGCTCTTGGGATTTTTACACTAGCAGCTAAAAGTGGGGGCAGTGCTTTGAGAATGGCAGGGACATTTTGTCCTGGGCCCTGCCGGGGAGGAGAATACCCTTAGGAACAAGGCAGCAAGGAAAGACCCAGGAGTCAAAGGTCACACGGAGCTGGAATGGAGCCCGCGGCTGCCCGTCTATGTCCTCGGGTGACACGGGGTGGGGGATGGCACTCAGATCCCAGCAGCTGAGAGACACGGCTCCCAGCTAACCCCAATCCCGGATGCTACTGATTAGTGTAACTCCTCTTCTGGTTCCAGGGTCAGAGGGGGCTCACTGGACTCCTCGGACCTCTATCTACTTAAAAGCCCGCATCCAGTTGGCCACAGGCTGCCCCTTCTCTGGACCAAGTCAGCTGAGGGTCTTTTCTGGCAGCCACCACAGGCTCCCTAGGGCAGATACCTGAGTTCTGGATAGACGTTCTCCAGGTACCACTTGAAGCTCTGGCAGCGCAGTTTCCTCCTCAGGTCCAATCTGCTCTCAATGCTGGGGGTGAACAGGAGGGAAACACAGCTGTGTCACAGGCAGGTGCCAGGCTGGGCGACTCAATGCACAGCCTGTGTCCACGCTCTGCACCCACCTCTCTCTGGAGGGTGCTGAAAAAATGAACCAAGAGAGATTTCTAGAGCCCCAGACAGAGCTATGGACACACTGAGCAATACCTCACAACGGCGCGGTAATGACACCAGGACTTGTGCTTTAACTTCAAAATGGATTTTGGGGGTATTTTGATTTTTCATTAAAAACAAGGCTACGAGGACAGTCAGTATGTGTAATAATTCACCATCGGGGCTCTGAGTCTACTTACTCACACATCCCTCTTAGGATTCTGCAGTTGAAATACCACCCCAGACCACTCCAGCCTCAAAGAATCCTCTTCTTTGGCTGGTTCCAGGGCCTCATGATGTATTTGTTCATCAAATATTTATTGAGCACCTACTATGTGCCAGGCATGTGTCCAGTGTGGGATATAATGATGAGCTTTTGAGTAATAGAGAAAGGTAATGAAATAAGTGATCCTCGCCCGATGTGGACTGGGGCTGGGCACGCATGGACCGTGGGAACACCGCAGGGGTGTGCCCGTCCTTGGCAGGTCTGTGGTGGTCAGTATGGTAATGTTGAAGGAAGAGTGGACGTTACCTAGACAAACCAGAAAGATGGTAAAGCAGGAGCCCTGGTAGATGCAGGGGACTAGCAGGGAGTCATGCGTGTGAAGAAGTGAGAGGGTGTGGGCAGGAGCAGCTCTGTGGGAGGTGAACATATGTGTATGTGCAAATATATGTGGGGAGGTGGGAGAGGGGAAATGGGTGGGATGAGAGACAAAGATACAGACCTATAGGGTCTTGTGAGGCGAGGCTCTGTGGAGGAGGTGGGACTTTATTTTTAGGGCAATGATGTGATGGATGGGTTCTGAGCAGAGCATAACATGATGTTTGCAGTTTCAGAGCATCTTATTGATAGCAAGTGGGTCTGATGGGGCAAAGCTGGAGGCAGCGAGAGCAATTAGGAGGTGGTTGTAGAAACCTGGGTGCTGATCATGATTTCAGGTAGAAAAGTGGGGATGGGGAGAAGTGACAGGCTCAAGTTCCTCCTCCACTTCTCTCTGTCTGTACCACTAGCACCCACCTGAGTTCCATTTGCACCTTGTCGCTCCTGGGCACCCGCACAGAGTGGCCCTGCTGTCTGGCCACGCCTGCTGCCACCTAAGCCCTCACCAGGCGCTCTCTTAGCACCAGGCCTTTTTATATAGCACTAACTGCATTTTATCACCAGACTCCAAGCAACACAGGGACAGGGATGACATTTTTAAAAAAATGCTGCATGTTCAGTGTTTAGCAGGGACCTGGGTGCTCAGTGATGCCAGGATGTGGTGATTGTTTGGACGTGAGTGGGGAGGGAGGAGTGAAGGTCGACACCCAGATTTCTGACTTGGGCAGGATGTGAGGAAGGGCATTCACTGAGATGGGGGACAGGGGTGAGGAGCAAGTGTGGGTGCCAAGTAGATGAGTTTGGCTGGAACTTGAGTTGGAGGAGCCTGGGAGACACCCCGGCGGAGATGGCTGGTTGATACTTGGATGTAAGGGACCGGAGCTCCGAGGAGGGGTCCAGGTTAGAGACGGACACGTGAGTAGCAGCATGATTGAAGGGGCGGCTGATGCCAGAGAGACTGTACGGTAAGAAGAAGGCGTAGGACAGACCCTCGGGGAAGACCGACCTATAGGGCGGCAAGAGGAAACTGAGGCCGGAAATGAGACCAGGAAGGTGGAGCCTGAGCAGCAGAACTACAGCCAGGGCAGTAGTCACAGGAATCCAGAGATCAGAGGTGTGCTGAGAGGGGGGGTTGGGGTGGCAGAAGACTCATAGCAACGGGGTAACATAGGGAATGGTATGGGGTCCAAGGGGTCATGGGTGAGCCAGGTGGGAGCAGAGGGGGAGGGGCAGACAGCGGTTTCATGAAGCTTGGCACTAAAGGAGGAGAGGACAGGGTGTAGGCAATGAACAAAGCAGGAATGACGGAGAGTTTGGTAGTGTTTTCTTTCTTCCTCTTCCTTTTCATTCCATTTTGAAGACGGAAGACACTGAATAAGTTCAAATGCTGGTGGGAACCATGCAGTGGAGGAGGGATGAGCAATTGGGGAGAGAGTGGAGACACATGGAGGGCCAAGCCCCCGGAACAGTGGTTCCCACATTGTCTTCACATTAGAATCACCAGGAGGGGGGTGTCTTTAAAAAAATCCTGCAGCCCAGGCCACACCCTGGATTAAATCAATTCTCTGGGAGTGGGGTAGAGGCCTCAGTAGCTTCCGAAGCTCCCTAGGTGATTGCAGTGAGCCGGCTATTTTGGGAATCACCGCCCTCGGACCCTGCTCCTGGGGTTGAGGTCCTCTGACTAGCAACGTGGGATCAGCTGGGAATTTATTAGAAATGCAGTCCTACTGAACCGGCATGCACTCTTTAACAAGATCCCCAGGAGATCTGTGTGCACATTAAAGTTTGATAAGCTCTGAGCCAGGAGGCAGGAGGAGATGAATCCAGGCTGTGGGGACTCAATACATGTTGATTTATAAATGAGCGCAGGAATGAAAGGTGTGTCTGGAGTACAGGTGGGGGGCTGACCCGCCCCAGCAGGAGGGAGACCTTGTCCTCTGAGATGAAAGGGACAGAGAAGGATGGTGCAGATACAGTGAAGTGTATAGTTTGGCTTGTCCTGGGAAGTGGATGCCATCTATGTCATCGATAAAACAGATGTCGTCTGTTGTGAGTGACAGGAGGGGCGTGGACTCAGTGGCTGGGGAGAGTGGAGAAGATTTAAAAGGAGCTGGAGGGAAAACGCTGGCTGGGGGAGGGAGCAGGACCGGTAAGCACAGCGAGGGCCTCCCTGGGGCTGATGGCTATAGAGTGTTAGCAGTCCCAGCTGATAACTCCCGGGACCATTCAGCCGGCCTGTGCAGAGGGGAGGAAAAGGTATAGAACTGGGTTCATCCAGGGTTGAGAAAACTTTGCTTGGCGGTGTTGATAGAGGCACAGCAGGGCTACAGATTTGAGGACGTCTTTCAAGTCCTCCCTTGAAGCAAGAGAGCGGATCCGAGCTGGAGAGGGAAGGAAGTGAAGAAAGGAGGGGTGGATGGATGTGGCCAATGAACTGGAAGTTTGGTGAGGACTATGATGAAGGCCTTGAGAAGCTCTGGGAGAGAAAAGTGAGGGACAGCAAGGGTTAATGGCTTCAGAGACGCAGGTCATTTTGTCAGGGTCTGATTTACCCTCCGGAGCAGTGATGGGATCAGCCTATAAAGTGTAGGTTGCAAAAAACCCACCTGCTCCACAGCCACAGTCCGACCAATGAGTGACATTAATACAGCAAAAAGCCATTGGCTGCCCCCCGCCCCGCAGAGACAGATAACGTAAATGAGGCTGCCACTTTTCCCTGCATGAATCAGCTTTGGTTGGGGAATGCGACATCGTGTATTTTGAGAATCAGACGGGTGTGGTTTGAGCCTTCTCCCCTCTTACAGTGGTGTGATCCAGGGCAAGTACCTTAACCTGGAGAAACCTCAGTCCTCTCATTGTGAAATGGGTAATTATACCCACATCTTACAGTTTGGGAAGTGCCAATGAGTCAGGTATCTTCTTTAAGGTTGTCTGGCACTTCATCCCTTTCCCTGCCCTCTCCCTCCCCACGAAGCCAGAACTCCGCTGCAGGGGACGTCTGGGCGACACTGTGCCTCCCAGGAAGGAGTGGGACTTAGACTTGGGTGGCTGAGAACTAGGAGGAAGGCACTCTGATGTGCAGGCACTAGTGCTGGGTAGTCCCACGGCCCACCTTTCCGGAAAAAGCTGGACATATCAGTCCACTGTACAAGTACAGCCCCACTGGAGCTGGTGGTCCGGGATCCAGGTTGCCAGGTAGTCATTCCAGACGAGCTGTCCAGAGCCCTGCACACCCAGAACGGGGCAGGCACACCAGGGCTGCAAAAGGAGAGCAGCCGCAGCCTGGGGCCTGGACGGGCTTAGTGGCTCAGAACAGCTAAGCGGCAGGCCCGTCAGGACCTTGGGCCTGTGAGCTGGGGCCCTTCTAGGCTCTTTGCACAAATCAACCAGAAAGGCACTTACTTTCCAAAGGGCCTCTCCAGGGCAAACGGCCGGGCAGCGTAAAAGTATTGCTTGTATTCATCCATCCATACTTCAGCTGTCCGCTTGGTGTTCCTGGGGTGAGGGTGGGACAGGGGCGTCAGGGAGGTGTGATCTGAGCAGACCCGTGACGTATCTAGTTAAGGCACACCCACGGGAGCAAGTTGGCAGCATTCCCCCAGCCACCATGGTCCAGCAACACCGCTCTTCCCAGGGTGCTGAGCCAAGTCCCACCCAGTCTCCGACGGGAACTTCACCCCATGACACAGGACTTTAGTAGTGATGACAAACTCTTCCCCAAAAGGTACGCACCAGAAAAATTACCCATACATTGAACTTCTATGACTCAAAAAAAAAAAAAAAAAAAAAGGAATCGCAGGGAGAAAAGAGCCAGGAGAGTCCGGTGCATCTGTGTGGTGCCAGTAGCCAAGAGGACAGACAGGGCTGAGCTGGCCTCCTTGCTGCGGGCCGTCCCCGGGCTCCTGCTCCAGTTGCCTCCCCGCCCCCCTTACACAAAACACATGCTGAGGTCCCAGCTATCCCTAGTTTCCCTGCAGTCCATGCAACTAGCTTCTTGCAGGTGTGAAGAATTAAGTAATCAAGCCGCCGTCTCAGATATTTTGCCAGCACTCCTAGGTTTTTTCTTAAATCGGGAATTGTTCTGAGTCTGACTCCAAAGGTCACAGAAAAAAGACCGAGAGGAAGAGAGGCGCTGAGAAATGTCACCACTCAGCAGTCTGGGATAGACCAAAGAGGCAGGGATATCAGGAGGAGCCTCCGAGTGCAGAAAAAACACATCAGAAGACAACCAGATGCCAGGGGCAGCGTGGGGAGCAGCACCTGCTGAGGCCCTCGGCAGTGAACTTGGGGTCTCAGTAAAGACGGTGTGCGCCTCCAGATTTCTGGTTCCCTTTGGAGCAGAGGCTTTTGATAGAGGGGCATGGCAAGCCCTTCCCAGCTGGTGGGCCAGAAATCAGTCAGGCACACACAGCCCTGTTTGGGGGGCGATGAAGGACGTTCTTGCCTTGCTGACCCTTCCACTGGCTGAACCATCAGTAAACCAGAAGCTGCTGTACCTCATTTCTCTAACCATGGAATGACCCACTGCTGGCATGCAGGATGCCAACTGGCCAGGGTCCGGGCTCAACGACAGTGGATGTTCTAGAGCCCCAGGTTCTGCCCCTCACTCCCAGGCTGTCTCCGCTCTACATCACAGCCACGTCGCTTTCCCATACTAAAGGTCAGCTCACCTTTCCCTTTTGAAAACCCTACTCAGGATTGAGGCAGCCCTACCTTGGTCCCCCGCTGCTCCTGCCTGCTGGGAGTCTCACTGCCCCACCCTTGCCCTCCACGTTTTCACGGAAGGTGCTAACTTTCCCATGGCTCAAGCCCACATCTCCTTCGAGACTGCCGTGTCAGGGCGTGACCCATACCTGTCCATACATGTGAAAAACTGAGGACGGAGGAACACAGAGGGGGAAAGTGGCACCCAAAGGAAGAAAACCACCAAATGAGGCGCTTCGTCCTCCTTCCCCCGAATGCACACAATGATAGGAGAAAGTGAAAGAAACAGGTGAGTGAAACTTTCAAAAGAGAAAAGAGAATTAGGGAAAAGGAGAGAAGATGCTAGAGGGGAAAAAGGAATATGTTATACACAAATACACTTTAAAGGGGAGAAGAGGCTGAAAGAAGAAATGAAGCAAAGGAGAAGGATGGAGGCAGGGAGAGAGCCGGAAAAGGCCCTCAGGCACCGCTGGGTCACTGAGTCCCTGCGGTCTTGTCCCTCCCCCGACAGGAGATGAGAGCACCTAGGAGAGGAGCCCAGGCTGCAGGGCCTGCTCAGGCCTGGACCCTTTCTGTGCATGGGGGAGGCCCTGGAGCCCCCACGGGCCCTGAACCCACTGTGCCTCCCCTAATCTTCCCAAGAACCTTCTCCCTGGTGACGGCCTGAACATGGGAGCAGCAGATCTTCCGGAACTCAGGGTCCAAAAATGGCTGCCCTTCCCCGACCCCAAACAACACAAAATACCTGGAACCTTGAGCCCTGTGGGATGGCGCTGCTCAGTGACTTAAAAGCCCCTACGCCACATGTGGGGGCTTGCCAGCCTGGGGGCCTTGCCAGCCTGGGGGCCCCTGCCTAATACTGGACGGGCAGGCCTGACCTCCTTGCGTAGGAAGAGGCCTGCAGAGCACCACACGTGGCTCCTGACCACCCAGAACACTCGGGCAACCTCCAGAGAACCTGAGAGCCACAGCCCACCGCCAGGAAAGCCCTCGGCCACCGCAGCTCCAAGGGAGCCCCTGGGCTTCACACTTACTTTATGTACGTGTTGGCGTTTCCATCTGGGAAAACATAGGGGTGCTTCTTCCGGAAGACATGGCCCACTCGGCTGCAGGGGACGATCTCTAGGCTGCCCCCACACATCCACACTCTGAAGGAGATCTCTGCAAGAAATCCATGCCTCCCGTCACGGCTCCGCCTCCTGGACAAGGAGGGGGTGGGACACAGGACAGCAGTTTTGAGGCACCAAAATACACCAGGTCCAAGGAAGCGGTGAGGGCTCACAGCACCCAGCCTAGGGCGCGTCATTAAGAGCTGAGTCCACAGCCAACTGTGTGCTCCTCAGGCTGGAAATCTCGGTTTCCCCATTCACAAATGGGGATGATAATAACGCACACCTGGGAGGGTGGTCTGAGTTAACACAGGAACCATGGCCTGCAAGGAGGAGCATGCATCTAAACCAGCCCCCAAAACACATCAGGGGAGCTGTGATGCCTTAGTCTGGGAAAGAGAAGGCTTGGGGCCACGAGAGTGCTGCTTTTGGACACGTGGAAGGTGTCAGAGGGGAGCCAGATCAAACTCCCTCACAAGACCCCAGAGGGTTAGAAATTCTGATGAGAAAGAATTTCCATTCGAAAATATGGAAAATTTGCTGACAGCAAAGGTCAAGACAGAAGTGGCCGACATGGAGTTAGGGAGTTTCACACTCTGGCAGGCTAGCAAACCACATGGTTGGTTCCAGGAGGCACCTCCCAACACCCAGACTGCAATCCGACCACTCTGCAAGGGCACCTGAATTGTAGCCCTCCCAGGAGGACTGAGAGCAGCCATAGAATGTGCTAGAAGTCTCAAAGCTATTGTTGGGCATGCTCCATTGGGTGGGGATTTTGCACACACACCCATTTCTCCGTGGTTGGATGCTGCCGCTGCGCTGCCGCTGCCGCCTCAGGAACCTCAGGGAGGAGAGTGGAGTCAGCGGGTTGGCCCTCGGCTGGGCTGTGCACTTCTCTCTCCCTGGGGCTGCTCCCTAGCAGGCCTGGGGCAGTGGTTCTGCCCCAGAAGGAAGCAGCAGCATAGCAACGTGGCTGGGGTGTATCTTATCACTGCCATTGTTCAGAATTGCCAGCTTATAGTGATAATAAAAAGAATAACTGTGAGACAGTTTTATTATTTCTTTTAACTTCTCTAGAAGTGCACCCCCTTGCTGAATGCTCCCAGGGCAGGCTGCCCATTTGCACTCTACTAGGTATTACTAGGTATGCCACGAGCGGGAAAAGCCAGCTTCCCACCGGGGAATTCCTGCCCAGCCCTGGCTTCTGCAGTCAAGTGCAAGTATAAGAGGACAGGCCGGCTCAGGAAAAATCCATGCTGTGGGTGACTGGCCCTTGGAGGTGCCATGTGGGAGCAGGCTGGGTGCCTGGGGGCAGGAATGAGGATGGGAATATTCCAGTGCCTTCCCACCACACAGGTGCCCTGCACTGTCCAGCACCTTGGGCCCCACCTTCCTTTGTCTCTTCTCTGTCCCTCCTCCTTTCTGCTCTCTGTCTCCCTTTGTTTCAGTGACCCAAGCAGGTGCCTGGACCTCTTCTTTATCCTGATCCTCACCTGCTCTTTCACTCACTAGTCCTCAGCTACCCTTGTCCCCTACTTCCTCCTGCCATGTGTCCCTGGAAAAGCCACTGAGTTGCAGACAAGACTTCCCTGTCACCAACCCTACTGTTGCCACCGTCTCTACATCTGCCCAGGTGCTGTCCCTGACGGGCTGCCGCTCATTGCCAGGAAGCTTGGATGTCCCTCAGAGTGGTGACAAAGTGCACACTAGGATGCAGAAAGGACTCGAGGATGCTGCCGAATGACAGCAGAAACACGGAGTGGGGAAGAAACGAGAAGAGCTTGGCTTTGGGGTCAGTGGCCCCAAGTCTGCAGTATCCTACTAGCTGTGCTCGTGGCTTGACCTTGGCTCGTACACCTACTTGACCTTGCTGAGGCTAGGTCTCCTCGTACGTCAAATGAAAATCATAAAAATACTCTGCAGGATTGCTGTCGACATCCGACGAAATAGAATTTTGAGAGTAACTGAAAACTCTGGTGGGATGGAAAGATCAGCAACAATTGTGAAGAGATGTCCCTCTGGTGGGATGTCCCTCTGAAGCCGGTGTCTTTAATAAAAAACATGGACACGGATGGCATCCTGTGCCCACGTGCAACTTCCCTCTTCTGCCATAGGAAGCATTTGAAATGCACGGACTTAACATTTCAGATTTCTACTCTCCACCAAGGTCTAGGAGGCATCGTGATCCGGAGTCTCGTGGTGACACTGCTGGAACTGTGTGCCCGAGCTGATGTCTGCGGGAGACCAGGAGCGATGAGTGTGCTTCGCTGACTGTCCACAAGCCCTCTCCACCCTGCAGAGGATGCGCTGAGGGGCTGAAGGGCCTGGTCCAGGGAATTATGTTAGTACACATGTAAGTTTGGTCCCAGGAGATGTCTTCCTCAACAGGTCTAAAGTCAACTGTGCTCCCAGCAATTCGTCTTGTTCTTGTTCCTAAAAAGGAAAATGCGCTAATCCCTTAAGACTAGAGATGGAAGCCTTGCTTACTAGATATAACCAGCAGGTTTTGTGCCAGCTTTCTTAAAAATATGTGTATGTTTTGGCTATGGTCTCTTCCTTTCCATGTATTCAAATGAGACATATGTTCCCTACTCATTTGCAAAGTGAATCCCTCCAACCTAGGCCTCAATCCCATCCCCCCACCCCTAGTCCCCTGAAACCTGCTTCTTTCCCAGTGTTTGCCTGGCCCAGCACTTTGCTTTTTCCTGAATCTGCTGACCTCCCTCCCCTCTGCCACAGTCATGCACAGGCCCCCACCTTTGAAAGTACTGTCGCCTGCTCCTGGTCCTGGTCCTGTTCCACATTCCTCCTGGTCTCCTAGCGTTTCTTCACCCCGAGGCTCTGACTCTGAGTGCGTTCCCGACACTGCTTCTTCAGCTGATGCCCACGCTCGTTTGACATTGAGGACTCACCTCCGGGCTCCAGCCCCAGCTTCCAGGGCTGCCTGATGCTCTGTCCGGGTGCACTGGACACCCTCAGTCCAGGTGCACTGGACACCCTCAGACACAGTGTCTTCTGGCCCGTCAGCACCCCCCTCAGCTGCCTCCTCTTCCTCCTCCTCATTTTCCTGTGTCTGGTGCTTTTGTCCGAACCTTCTGAGTATTCCTGAAGGTTCACTTCTGCCAACATCATCCATGGTTCACTTCTGAGTATTCCTGAAGGTTCACTTCTGCCAACATCATCCATGGGAGGAAAATGACCCCTTTGCTTCTGGCTGGGCTTTGCTCAGTCCTCCCTCAGGTGGCGGCTTCTGCAGTCATCCCAACGGCCCCGGGGCTCATGGTTGTGCGTGGTCTTATTTTCTGATGCAGAAGCAGTTCTGATCGGGCAAGTGACGATGAGTGGCTGGGAACTGAAGCGCATCCCCCCAACTCCAAAACTTGTGCTCCTGCCTGATTTCACCCTCCCTCACAACCGAATACCCCCCCATCAGCCAATGCAGCCATGGGTGCAAACATACTGACTTCACCTTGCTCACCAACAAGAGAGACAAGTTTATAACCAGTGGTCACACTTCCCCTCCTACACACATTCCCCCGATCCTGACAAATGTCTGTCTTAGAGCTCCTTCAGGCTAGCCGATGCCGCCCAGAGGATTCTGCGGCCTTGGGAGCGTAGGCGCTCCTCTCCCCGGAGGACAGATTGTCACAACTGAGTGGAGCTGAGACGTGGGTGACATGCTTGGCTGTGCTGCTGCAGGACTCGGGACGGTCTGGGCAACGCAATTTGGAGTGGTCAGAGTAGTGTGATGACTCCCAGGTAGTAGAGTGTGGAATATTTAAACCTAGGACACAGAGTGGCCCTTCCTTTATCTACTCCACTAACTTCAAGATAATAAAGTCTATCCTCACAGGACTGCAAGCCAGGCCCAGTGATTCAGATATCTGCCAGAGGCTTTGGGAAAGTCATGATCCCACGGCCCCAGGCAGTGGGGGCCTGGACATCAGCAAGTGTCCCTCGTAGGCAACGCCTAGTCCCTCGCTCTCCACGTCCTCCAGCCCTGCAACGTCGCCCCTTTCTTGTGTGAAGGAAGATGAAGCAAAAAGACAAAGTAGGGAATGAAAGACAATGCAGGGGGTTTGTAGGGGGTTGTCACTGAGTAACCTGCATAATCTCCCTGGTGATGAATGTCACGCAGTCTCAAATCTGCTTGGATTCCAGGTGGGAGGTGTGAAATTATTCCATCCTCAATGGGGATGCTGATATCTTATTTTCCTAAACTTCCTTCAAATGTATTTTTAACTTAATTCTTTAAGTTTCTTTAAAGTAACATTTGAGAGCAAACTGCCCTTCCCACCCCCCATTCTTGCCTCTTCTATCTCCTCATCAGGCGGTCAGTCGTTTTACCGGTGCTCACGGACCCCTACTCTCTGCCGGAACCAACGTCTACCTGACAAGTCCATGACAGTGCACAGGAATTCAGGGGAAAAGGGACGGCTTCCTCCCTAGGAACTAAGCCACAGCTATTCATATGCCACTACTGGTCAAAGTTCTCATTTCATTTTATGATCTGGTTTCTAAGCAAAGGAAAAAGAGCATGAGCCATGGGCTCCGCCGAGTGCAATGGGCTGTTCTGAGTGAAGCCACGTCTACTGTACGCACGGCAGCACTATCCAGCCCACCGTGGCCAGCTGAAACCTGTGGGGAACAAAGGGAGTAGGGCGGACAGTGGCGGGCAGAAAGAGACAGACACTCCCCTGGCTATTTTTACTCTAAGGCCACACATATAAATGTGGTCCCGGGACCTTTGCTTTCAATAATCCTCACATTCCCAGGGCCTCCTGGGCCAGACATCACTATTATTATTTTTTAATGACTACACAGACTGAGTAGGGATTATCTAATTGGCCTACAAAAGACAGCTTTGAATCTTTGAGCAAAACTGCTTCACGCTGTCTGGAACAATCACAGGTGCATGTGGGCCTCAGTCCCACCACGGCCACCAGGAGCCCTGTCACTGCAAATGCCACAGTGGCACCCTTTGCGTTTCCACGTCCCAGTGGAAGCGAATGGCCTCCAGGGACTCTCACCTGGGCACGGAGTCCAGACAAGGAACAGAGCAGAGGCCTGCTTTCACTTTGCTCTTCACCTTGGGGGGGAAAAGTGACTTTTCATCAAACTCAGCTGTTCTTAGACAGGGCCATTTCCCTCACCTTGGGCCACCAAGCATGGACAGAATGAGGCTGAAAGGGGGAGCTGGAGGGATAAGCTGCTGCGGCCGTCCTGACACACGCTCCGCTGACCCACGTGGCTCGCACCACGGAGCCGGGAGGGGAAGCGGAGGCGCTGCGAGTTACCTAGTTCATCTTCACAGCAGCCCTGTGGCACGGCGCTGTGGCCAGGCTCTATGGCTGCTGCAACAAACTGCCACACTAACCTAGCGTGTGGGTTTGGCCGGGCCACTGCTGAGAGCCTCCCGAGGCCAGAATCAAGGTGTCCGCAGGACCCTGTTCTTTTCTGGGGCCCTGAAGAAGAGTCTGCCTTCAAGCTCACTCGGGTTGTTTGCAGGACTGTTCCCTGTGGTTGTGGGGCGGGGGGTCCCTTTTCCTTGCTGGCTGTAGGCCAGGAGCCTCTCCACATCCACGCTGCCCCTCCATCTTTAAACCGTCAGCGGCCACGTCAGTCCCTCTCAGGCTCCCAGTGTCTCTGACTTCTTCTGTTCCATCTCTTCCGCCTCCAGGTGAAGAAAAGTTCTCTACTTTTAAGGGCTCACGTGTTTAGACTGCCTGCCCCCCACCCCACTCTGGATAATCCAGGATCATCTCCCATCTTCACAGTCAATAGCCTTGATCACGTCTGCAAAGTCCCTTCTGGTGTGTTCTCCTTGACCAAGCTTTAGCCAGCTCTCTTCTCAATGAGGCCTTGACCTTGGCCCCTGTCCTCATTGAGCCCCCATTCTCCAGTTGTAGCAAGAATTCTGCTAATCCAGTTGAGAGAGAATCCCTCACCCATACTGTTCCCCCTTAATAATCTCTACCCACCAGGCCCCATCCCGGCCCTAGGCTGAGTGCCCACTTGTTCTCGTGGTCCCTCCGAGTTGAGCCGCATCTCCTTCCCATGTGGCGACACCTGCTGTCCTGCCACCTGCTGTGATAGTCCTGAGTGACGTCTTCCTCGCCATCTTAACAAGACTCAGTCATTTTTTCTTTAACACGGGGATGAGGGAATGGCTATCTTTTGGGGGATACCATGCTCCCTACCTCAGAAAGCACTGTCTCCATTTTAAAGACTTGGACATAGGCCCAGTGAAGTAAAGTAACTATTTCAGGGACATACAGCCAGTTACAACTACAGGGTTCAAACTCAGGCCCCTCTGATTCTGCATCCCCGGTTCACGCATGCGCAGGTGTGTGTGCCGAGCCTGACGTAGCCTGCCGTCCTTGACTGCATCTAGAGACGGGGGTGGTGGCAGCTCCCCTTTGGGCCTCGCCTCATTTCTCTCCTCAGCACTGTCTTTTGTGTTTGCTATACTTTAGAAATCGCCCGTGCTAAATCCAGAGATCCCATGCCCACCCTTCATAGATGTGCTAAGGCCTCCTCCCCCCTCCCCCAAACGTGCACACCCCCTCCACACACACACCCTCTCCTCACTGGGCAATAGCTTCCTTTTGTCTCTAAAGACCAAAAGCTCTGAATGAGATGCAGCTGGGAGGGAGTAGATGTATCAGATATATTAGGTGGCCTGTGTTATGCAAATTAGAGTTAAAGTGGGCAATTTTAATGCAAAACAACTTCTGGGGGAATAAAAAGGCTAAAAGCCACATTTCCTTCCGTAAAGCCTGCTTCTATGCTAAATGCAGACAAAGTTATCAAAACTATTCAGCCCCTGTGAGAAACACTGTGGGAATAAGGCACACCAGGCCCCGGCTGGGGGAGGACTTGGGGGTCGCTGTCCCTGGGCAGCTGAGGCTGCTTCCAACAGATGAGAGTGCGGTGGGGCGGGCAGGGGCGGCACGGCGCTGAGGACCCTGGTGGCCATCCTGGCCAGAGCCTTTTCCAAAAACCTCACGGATTTCTGTGAAACACGGTCAGTGCAACACAGGCGACACGTCTGGAACACCCAGACATCCCGTTTCTTGGAAAGGAAGCACACCTGTACCTGCTGTTGTTATTTTTCTCCACGGGCTCCATTTAACGCGATGAGACCTGTTTTATACGGAGCCGCATGGATTGGACATGTGTTCACCTTCCCACCCCGATGCTCCCTCCTAGTTTTCTCGGTTTTGAACACACAGGGAGTAGTTTCCACCATTCCGGGCCTTGAGGACCTGGACCTTTGTTCCAGGTTTAGCAGGAGGCAGGGCGGCAGACACAGATGAATAATCACAAATACATGAGAGGGCTCAGTGCCAGGGTGGAGAGGAGAGCCGGGTGCTACGGCACAGAGAGAGGGAGAGGTGGGCACCAGCGTGGGTAGGGAGGCAGCCATGCCCTGGGTGGGCAGCCCCAGAGCCACGTTCCTCAGCTTGGCGGAGAAACAGCACTAGGTTGTCAGAACATGGGCACGCCAAGGCAGAGCCTCTGGACTGAAGGCTGGAGGGGTGGGCAAGGCCAAGGAGGGGCCCCGCTGAGGAGTAGGGGCCTCGTCCTTAAGACAGTTGGGGGCTACCAGGTCTGGGTGGGTGGGAGAGACCAGCATTTTAGAGAGAGCACTTTGGCAGGCATGTGGGAGAATGGCTTTGAGGGGCGTAGAACAGAGACGGGGGACCATTCAGGAGAGTACTGGGGATGAAGAGAGGGGAATGGACGTGGACAAGGGTGAGGAGGAGCAGATCTTCAGGACTTGGTGACCTGGGGCATGGGGAGGCCCCTCTCGCCACACCCTGTGTGGGCCCCGGGACCTGCTTGGGACACACATCCTCCCCCACCCCCAGTGCCATCTCTCCTTTGCAGCTGAAGCATCGCTCTCCAACCGCATCACCCCTCTGCTCATCACCCCGTCCTGCACAGACTCTCCCAAATCCCCACCTTCGCGCACTCAGGCGCCGAGCTGTCCTCGCCCACAGGGCCGATGCTGCTCACACGCTGTACCCATCATTGGACAAGCACTGCATTTTCTCACATCGAACGCGAAGAGAGGAAACGCACGTGCTGGGAGCCGCTACCACCCCGTGGGGTGCTAGGATGGGAGGGAACCGAGTGTTTCCTGTGGTAGCTGTCTGCAGTGCTTTTTCTGTGGCTTAAGAATGTTGTGGTGGATTATAAAACGTCTCTCCCACAGCTTTGCAGAAGCCGCTCCCTACTTCCCTATCCGAATCTGCGCTTGGTCGTGCAACCGACTCGGACTGGGTGTGAGCAGAGGTGTGTCCTCACGGCTACAAAGACAAGGTACTGGTAGGTTGGACCAGATGCTGCATTGTTAAAAGTTATGCGTCCTCTGAGTCCACGTATGGCTGCCCCATGGAAGAGGGGACACGTACGCTTTGTAGGGTTCAAAAGGGCACAAGCCCTGACACACGAAAGCTAGAGGGACATGGGCTTCGACATGGAAGAATTTTGCGTTCTAACACTTCAGTGCAAAATTCTCAACAACAGAACACGCTAAGTTGTGAAGCAGTGAGTACACCACCACAAGCAGCCGCTGAGGGGAGGCCGGGTGACTGCTGTCTGTCAAAGCATTGCGGAAATAATTCGCTTGGTGGCTGGAAAGAAAGGCTGGAGCAGTCGCTAAGGATCCCGGGAGGTGCTGTGATCATCACGACACTGACTGGCTCTGCCCAGAAAGAGAGACATCTCATCCCCATGGAGAACACCCAGGACGGACCTGGCTCCACACCCTCGTGGACTCGTGCAGGCAGCTCTGCCCCCAAACCCACAGCAAAGCCCCCTCCACGTTTTCGGGCTGGGTCCGAGAAAGCGGCTCAGTTTGGTTGGTGGGTGTTGGGGTTTTCTGCTTTGTTCCCTAAGCTTCCAATCCAAGGCCCGCAGGGCAGGAGACTGGCTTTTCTGATGGATTTCCCTTCACTGCCCAGTTTGGGAGAACAGATGCTGTGGGTCAGGCCAGCGGCCATAAATTTCTAGAAAATAATTCTTAATGACTGAGGAAGAAAGTCATAAAACACTCTGGAGGCGGGGACAGGAGGAAACAATGGCAGAGGACAATGCACCAGATTACTGCTAAGTGCCACATGCTCTCCACGGATCACTGTTCTGGCCTGCGCCCCTGCTGGGGAGCCTGTGCCAAACACAGTGCCCGGGGCACAGAGAGGAGACGGGGCCCGGCATGTGGGGACTCTTCCTCTTCCTTTACTGCGGTTTATTCCACAGTTACCGAAGCCTCCTTCATGGCAGTCTCCAGACCCAAATACTTTAAATCCTTGCCCTTGTGCAGCTAATATTCTAGTCATCGCCTGCAGGCAGGAAGGCAGGAATGAAGGAAGGAAGGAAGGGAAACTAACATTTCTTGTGCCCGTCTGGTGCCCAGATTTTTACACTCACCTCAAAGGGTTGATTTTCACAATGACCCTAAGAAGCCTCCCCACATTATATTTTAAACATCAAGGGAACCGGAGGGCCACACAGTGTCATCAGCTGGATGGAACAGGCCTCTGACCGCTCTTTCTGCAAACCACAGCCCTGCGCCTCTGGTCGCACCTGACCCTCTGCTTGCATGGTTTTGGAACCTGTAACCCAGGCCCTCCACCCCCACTGAAAGATAAGAACAAGATCCCCCCAGAGTTTCTGCAGTGCTCATCCCAGCCCCTCCTCATTAACCCAGTGCTGAATGCCACACGTCTACAGCAGCCAACACAGGCGGCCCAGATGTTTCCAGTGTCACTGTCAATCCTGCTCTTCATTCTCTTTTATCTCCAGTCTCGCTGCAACTCCAGATTCGCAAGTTCAGTGCTCCTAGCTCACGCCTGCCCCTGGCCCTTGGTGTTCCTCCCTGGTCTTCCTGGCTTTTGCACGTCAACTTCCTCCTATGCATCTGCCTGGCCCTCAGCATCCACCTGGTCCCATGGAGCAATTCCCTGGTTGCCTCCACCCTCCCAGCAGCGGCTGCTCCAGTGCCCCACCTGCCCGCCTCCCCCCCGTGCCACCCAGAAGTAACTGAGTCCCCATGCCCTGGTCCTCTCCCCAGGCACATGTGGTCCACAGACACAGATCCCGACGTCAGCTCCAGGTCGCAGAGAGAGTAACTCACCAAAGTTCTCCCCACCCCAGATGTCCATGTCTGTGTCATATCTTCCCAGGTAATCAAACCAGGATTTGTCCATCACGAAGAGCCCTCCAGCTATGATTGGAGTCCTGTGCAGAGAGAAGAGGAAGGGGGAGAACCAGTGATGGGAGAGGACCACAGCCACATTCTGCCCCAGACATCCGGAAGTCAAGTCTATGTTTTTAGCATTTCTGCTCCTCTTCAGGAAGAGGCCAGTGCATTTTCCAACTTACCTAAAACACAAACATGCTCCTGGGGTTTTCCCTTTCATTTAAACCTTGCAAACAGCCCAGCACACCTCCCGCTGGGGACCAAGACTCGCTTAGAGACTGGCCACCCCACCAGGCCCTGCCCAGCCTGGCTCTCTCGGGAGCTCCCTCTTGGGAACAGGGCACCGTGGGCCAGACCTGGCAGAGAAGAAAGGCTGAGGCCCCACCTGTTACCAACACATCCATTTCTTAAGGCTGGGCTCCTCTCCCTTTTCTTCCCTCTTTGGGGCCGGCAGAGAGACGGCAGGTCAGGACAAAGCCATGCGTGTACACAGGGCAGGAGCAGCCCGGAGGCAGCGCCACTGCTATGTTCTCACAGAGAACAGAGCAGACCTGCCTGTTCACAAGCAGCAGCGCCCCTGCCCTGATGTCAGCCTCCGCTTACTGCGATGGCTGCCTCCCCTTCTCCGGGCTACTCCTGACATCCAAGACCTGGGTGCCCGGCTCCTGGCACAAAGGGACCTTTTCTCTTGTCAGAGCCTCAGACGGGACCACCTGGGACCCTCCCGTGTTTAGCAGGACGCATGAGGCATGTTTGTGTGTGAGAACAACACTGGGCGACTCCCTAACACAGGTCTCCCTCCACCAGGTCCCCGTCCCCTCAACAAAGTTTCCCTGAGGACAGAAACCTCCTAAAATGAAAGCCAAAGTGGTACAGGCCTGGCTAAGGGCTCTCTTAGTCTCTGCCCAAACTTCTGACCATCTAATGATGTATACCTCCCTCTACCATGTGACAGTGGGAGGGACCAAGTGGGAATGAATCGGCCCACCCCACCCTTGCCCTGACCTACCTAATGGGCTCAGCAGGGTCCAGGCGCCGAGCCTTCTGTTCGGGGGAGAGCTGCTCCCATTGGAAGTGGAGGCTCCAGTCAAACCCTAAAACACAGCACCCACTCGGTTGCTTTGGTCTCTCGGCTGTACCTGCAAAGCTTGCTCATTCTGTCCCTATTCTAGAAGTCCGTGAATGTACCCAGTTTCCCGGGAAAGCCAGTCCCAAGGATAACAAGTCTCACCCCCGCTGATCACAGCTTCCTTCTCTTTCTCTACTTGCTCCCGCCTCTCTGCGCCTTCTCTGTGGGCTGCAGTGAGGAACGCGGGGTAGAGGATAAAGAGACACGTGATGGGGACAAGACGGACAGTTACGGAATGTGACCCTTGGCCAGGACCCGCGAGAAGGTGGAAGCAGGAAGTCTGGAGGGGCCGAATCACCTAAAGTGACTGGTCTTGCGGTGGGGCCTGAGCAGAGGACTGTGGTGGGCGTCGAGGAGAAGGGTGTGTCCGATGCTGAGATGCCAGAACAGCTCAGGGCCCATGTAGCCAGGGGGCCTTGCTTCCCTCCCCACCAGGCCCTGGGGTGAGCCCTGTGCTAGAGCCGAGCCCTGGGGGCTGGAGCTGGCCCGCCTCTGGCCCCTCGGTTCAGGCCCAGTGGTAAGGGCCACACTGGAGCTACAGGTATTACAGGATGCAGGGCTGGATGTTCCAGACAAACCACGGGGAGGGGAGATTTCCTCACTTTACCCCTGGATGTGACTATGGGAATGACTGGGGAAAAAAAGAAGCCCTTCTGGGGAGAAGGCATTAGCCTCACTCACCCCCTCGGAGCTCCGCAGCAGACTCGATGTAGCTGAAGGTGTCCAGGTTGATGATATCGATCACAGGGCACACCACCCGCGTGTTGTCCTGTCAACAGCAGACCCTGAGCTCAGTGTGTGGGGTGGCGGGCACCAGGGAGCTCAGTAGGGCCTCCCCCTGGTAGTGCCAGAGACTGGTTTTGGGGCCTTGACCAAACACTTTCCTTCCTGGGTCTCAATTTTCTCATCTATAAAATGGGGCATTGGATACTGTGACCCCTCTCGTTCCGATGCCAAAAATGCTGAGAGCCTTTCCCTGATGTCCGGCACGATGGCCATCTAAGTGTGGTGGAGACACGGCGGAGGCTGGCTTAAGAGTGATGCATACCGAGAAGGGGGACATCAGGGAGGGGGCGCTCCTTCACCATCAGAGGCCACTCAACTGGGAAGGTGACCCCAAGCCTGCAACCCCAAGAAGCAAACCCACCCACCCACAGAGGGAACCTCTTGGAATTTCCAAATACTTTCATTCTGTGCTTATGTTTCTAGGCAAGCTGATGAAGAGTGTTTCCAGAGACTCCTACCTTCAGCTGCCACCTGTGGTACTCCCAGATCTGCACTTCCAGCCCTGACCTCCCTCCTTGCTCCCAGGCTCAGACCCAGCATGCCAGGAGCCACCGCCACATGGATTTCACGCAGCCTTTCAGTGGTGGCTTGTCATTGTCTCCCCACATCCTCCTTCCCCTCGGCTCCCCATTTCTGTTCACAGACCCATCAAATACCCCACTTCCTCCCACTAAATTCAGAAGCTTCATCACTGCGCATCACCCAAAACTGCTCATCTGAATGAATCCTGCCTCTCCTTGAGCGCCTCACACCTGTGGCGGACCCCCGGCCCCTCCCCACCCTTTCCCTGTTAGTCCACAGGTGGCTGACAAAGTTGTCCCTCTGGCATGCAAATCTCACTCTGCCTCTCAACAGCTAAAGATGAGTTTCCTCCAAGATAAAGTTCCAACTCCTTAGCTGGCATCCAAGACCATCAAACACGAGCCTGTATCTAGCTCTCCAGCCTCATTGCTTGCTCCATCCCCCCAGGCCACCCTGTTTGTAGGCATCAAAGTCATGCAGAGGACATTTTCAAAATCTGCAAGACAAATACACCACCTCCTGGGGGCCGCCCAGGCATTAAGTATTTTCAACGTTCCCTAGTTCTGAGTGAACATCTCTGTCCCTGCTGTGCAGGAGGGGACTGGACTCCCATTCGCAGTGTGTGCTGGCTGTGAACACGGGGAGCTGACAGCTAAGTATACGGATTCCTGCAGCAGTGGAGGGCCAGCCGGGACCACTTCTCCAAACCCCCACACCCATCACTGCTGGTCAGCACAGGTGGGAACCTGTTTCTCCTTGCAGCCGTTTAACTTCCTGGGCCAATCTTCCCCCTGAATGAGGCTGTCTTCTTATTTTAAGCTCAGATTCACCAAATGCCTGCTTTTACGTTCACAGATTTGATTTGGCCCTCAGCCTCCCTGGGTGACTCATCCTGACAGTGACAAGGTGCCCGGAGCCAATCGGCCCACGTGGAAACAAAGGCTCATTTTCGATGCAATGCTTCCACCCCTGGGATGTGCACAGATGCTTCCTTCACGGCCAGCACAGCCCCTGCCCAGCTGCCACCATCCTCTGGGGCTCCTCGCAGGCCACGGTCATCATGCATTAGTGTGTGTGTGTGGACCACACACACACACACATACACTGCTGTCCACACCAACATCCACACACAGACATACCCCCAAAGACATTCTTGTGACTTGAATTCTGAAATGTTCTCAGGAGTTCAGAGTCTGACCTTATTCTGTGGGTCTGATAACATCCTCATTTTGCTTTTGTTTGCTGAGTTTTGGGGATTCTGCAGTTTCACTAAGTCCTATATAGACCCTTGTGCAGGAAAGGATTAACCTTACCCAAAGATACATTTGGCCCTTGCCAAGCTCCTTCGAGGGAACTTCTAAGCCCTTGAAATGTCCTGCCTGTAAGAATATCTCTACTTGGTGGAGCCCTGGGCTATACCAGAGAGTCCATGCTAACAGTGTGATTTAGGGTGAGGGTCTTGGCCATGTGGTACCAACTCAGCTTGACTTCTGGAGGTACAAGGACACCATGGGTGTAATCAAGGCCAGTCATATCTTTGTGATGGACCCCCAGTAAAAACGCTGGACACCAAGGCTCAGGTGGACGTCCCTGTTTGGCAATACTCTCTGCGCGTTGCCACACATCGTGCTGGGAGAATGAGCGGTGTCTGTATAACCACTGGGACAGGACAACCGGAAGTTTGTGCCTGGGACTCTCCCTCTGTACCCTTCCCGGTTGCTGATTTCAACCAGTATCCTTCCACTGTAACACACTGTAACCATGATTGTAACAGTTTTGTTAAGTTTCAAGTCTTTCTAGTGAACTATTGAAGCTGAGGGTGGTCTTGAAGACCCCCAAACTGCAATTTTGTTTCTTTAAAAAATCTTTCTTCACTGTTTGGAAACTGAAATACAAGATAAAATGCAGGTTTCTTACCTCGCCCATGGGCTTCCCTAGAAGCAATGCATGGGCTCTCTACAGGGCTGTGGCAGGCTCTGGTACGCTCTCCCTACACGTTCTGAGGGCGTCTGTCCTATTATTCCTGCGACATTATGATAACAGCATCTGCTTGGAGCCATGGAGGCCAGATAGGCAATGAGACATGTTTGGGGCTAAGTGCTGTGTAGAGCCATGACCTTGAGACGGGGCTGCAGGAGACTTTCTGCATGACCCGTCAAAGCCAGGACACAAATCTCTCTGAGTGACCCTGGGAGAGGGCCAATACCTGCTCCGCTGTCGTACCCCTCAGCCCCAGCCCAGAGCCTGGTGGGCGGCAGGTGTTTGCTTGGTGTTGGCTGAAAGAGGCCATCTATTAATTCCTGCTGAAGGCACTGTGTCATGGCTGGTGGCAACACAGGTGGATCAATTACAGCTGAGCTAGACAGCCTCTCCCCTGGTAGGCTAAGGGATAGAGGGACTTTCTGTAAAGACACCCACGCCCATCACAGATCCCCACCTGTGTTTCCCAGGAGGCTGTATCTTTAAGGCTACGTCCATGGGTAGGCGAAGCAGGCAGCTGGTAGGATCCTTGGCTGACCCAGAACAAAGCTCTTGTCTTCTCCCCTCCCCCATTCAAATCCACGCCCAACCCCCACCACTCCACAGGAGCCAATGGCCATGGATCACCCCTGCAGTCACGCCTCTCATTTCTCTACCCATTCATATAATTAAAACCACACTGTGGATGGGCAATCAAAAAAACTCCTGGAGACTCGCATTCCTTCATTTTGCCAACCAGCATTACTGAGCACCTACCATGATTTAGGACTTGTGGCAGGTACAAGGATGAGTAAGACCTTGCAGTCTAGGGAAGGTAGTGCACAGGCGAGGAGTTTTACAACGAGATCTCCAAGCTAGCCTGGAGGGAGGGGTGGGGGGTCAGGAGAGGGTCTTCAGGAGGTGGTGCGGGCCGGAGCCCTGGGCTCCTGTTTGGGTTCTGCTCTAACACACACGCGACCTTAAGCAAACCAGCGCGCAGCGAGGAGCTCTGTTTCTTCATCTGTGAAGTGAGAACAAATTAGTGTTTGCAAAACTGCCCTGCCTTCCCAACGGGGTTTTTGGGATAATTGAGGGTTTGAAGCACATGTAAGCCATTGTTTATATCAATTTACCAAATGCTACAGGATTTAAATTTCTTAAAAATATCTTTTTCTAGTAAAAAAAAATGTAGATAAGGAAGGGAAAAAAGAAGCCTATGTTTTAAAAAAAAACAAACCCAACTTGGTGCTTGTTTCAAGCACCATCATGTCATTGAAGGGAAGAGAAGGGAAATCGAGATTTTTTCCTTGTGGAAAACACCAGCCAAGGACAGATTCCAACAGCTCAAGCCCAGCCTCTTTCTTATCTCTTTTCTATTTTTGAAAATCCCAAACCCCAATTACAGCTTAAAATTTCCACTTCCACTCAAAAGATCAAATCGCATTTTACTGAGAGAAGACACAGAGGAAGACACGTGGAAACACAGGCTGGTGCTCACTCACGCTCTTATCCTGAAAGGGATGTCCCAGTGGGACCATTCGGTCACAAGACTCAGTGCCTGGCGACAACCTCCGAGGGAGCAGAGTGAGGACCACCGGCTGGGGTCTGTCTGACCAACCCTCTGCTAAAAAAGCTTCAGGTCAGACAGCAGTGAGGACCGGGAAATTACCCTAGGAGGCTGAGCTCAAGCTTGGGGCCCAGTGACTCCCAGAGGCGGGGGTGCCCTGGGCAGCAGGCGACAGTCACAGGCAGGAAGGAGGAGATGAAGGCTTCCCCTGCCTACAGATAAGGCCGGCCACCAACGCAGAAATGGGGGCATTTTTCAGACAGGACTTCTGAGATGGACGCAGACCCCAGGAATGAAAAGGGCCTGGCAGGTACATTAAGGCTGCCTGAGGAAAAGCAAAGGCCCCTTAACACATCCTGCAGGGCCACGTCAGCCTGAGGAATCCTATAGGTCTAACACCGAGTTACCACATGACCCAGCGATTCCACTCTGTACCCCCCCAGACTGGAAGCAGGCACTCCAACAAAAGCTTGTACTCCAGTGTTCGCAGCAGCTTTATTCGCAACAGCAGAATGGGGGAAACTACACAAATGTGCATCTGCGGATGAACGGATAAACAAAATGTGGTGCTGCATACACTGTGAAGACGTGATATAATAAGAAATATATTGCTGGACTTTGTTCCTGGGTCATCGAACACAGCTATTACCACCCTTGTAACGTCCTGGGCCAATGGGGCGAGAGGGGCACCTTTGGTTCATAAGCCCCTTTCACTTGCCTGAGTTTATGCTAATTAGGGACTCCTGGAGGGTGGGGGCTGGTTGTTGGAGGAGCCAACCTGACTAGAAGGCTGGAACCTTCACCCCACTTCTGCCCTGCTCACCTCGCCCTGCAAGCTCCCCCCACCCCACCTCAGCGAGGGGACAGATTCTAGAAGGTCCAGTTCCATCATCAATGATAATCAGTCATCCCTGTGTGATGAAGCCTCCGTAAAACCCCTGAGCACAGGGTTCGGAGCACTTTGGGGTTGGCGAACCAAGGGCGCCTCCCTCGCAGCTCTAATAGGTGCTCAATAAATGTCTGCTCATTTCGAGGCAGGAAGTGAGCCTGCTTTCCTCCCACTGCAACTTCACCACCTCCCTGTCTCACGATCATTGCTGAACACTGGCCCTGCACTACAACAAGCGGGGTGACCACAGGAGGTGACTGGCGCCCCCAGCGGGTTGCAGTCTGTCAGGGGAGACAGAGAACTGAACCCAGAAAAGGAACTGCAGGGCCAAGTGGGCACTTCCTGCCTGGAGGGATCCCAGCTGGCCAGGCAGCCAGGAAAGGGTTCCTGGAGGAAGGTGACCAGGATGGAGGTGGCCCTGAAGAGTAAGGCGTTTGTTGAGAGGAGGGGAAGGGCTCCCAGGGACAGGAGGGGCTGGTCAGAGCTGGAGCAGCAGGAATTCAGGGCATGTTCAGAGGGACAGAGTGGCCCAGTGTAAGCCTGGGGAGGCAGTGCTGTGGCTGCAGGCTGAGCCCAAAGGGAGGAGAGGGTTTGGAAGGGCCTCCAGAGCCAGGCAAAGCCCCGCCCCCGCCGCCACTGAGCGGTCCATTCATAACCTCCTGTTTCTCAGTCCAGACCCCTCTGCCAAGATAATGTTAGAAACTGGTGAGAGGGGAGTTTGTAAACAGCACTCAGTGTATGAGTACCCGCCACCCCAGCCGTGGGGAAAGTGGTCACGGGGTGGGTTTTAGCATCTGGATCCACGTGTGAGAACTTTGTAAACCCACCGAGCTTCCCTCACAGGAAGGAAGGGAGTTGGTAAGGACTTCCTGGCCCTCTGGGCAGGGGCGCACCCCAGTTCTTTCACCCTCGCCACACCATCACGTTGCAGGCAGTGTAGAAGACATAATAAGAAAGAGGGCAGATTGGGGAGGAAATAACCACAGCACAGGCAATATCGAGGGTTCCAGTGGGAATATCAGCCCAAGTTATACATTCCCCCAGGGCTGTCCTCACCTGTGAACTGGGGACATAAACAATAGCCAACCCCATGTTTCGGAATGGCGGTCGGACTCAGTGACCCGGGAGAAAGTGGATACTCCGAGGGCTCCTCACGGCACCGGCCCCTGCTACACAACAGCGTCTTCTGTGTGTCAGGATCGGGGGGATAGGCTTGGGGGAATATACAATAATGATGGGAAAATCCCTACCTTTTTTTTTTCGCTTTCAAGAAGAATAGCTGAGACATGGAGAGAGAAAGAATACAAAATTCTAGAGTAATTTAAGGACAGACAGAGGCAAGGAATTCAGGTCTCAGCAGCCAGTCTGCCTGCCTTGGCCACCAGTTGAGGGTGACATGTGAGTGGAAGCAAGACCCACGAACTGAGTGATGAGGCCTGGTTACGTCCGCTGTCTCCTTTTCAGAAAGGCGCTCACTGGGGCTTCCTTTCTGGAGCCTTCTATCGTCTGGGAGAAACAGTTTTGGGCAGTGGGCTCCCTAGGCCAGGAAGCCGTGTGTGACAGTGGGACACAGAGAGCAGGCCCTGGGCCTTGTCCACCACTGCCTGCTGTGTGTCCCTGGGCAGGCTGCTCTGCCTCAGTTTCCCCACCTATAAAACTGGGACAGTCCTCTGTCCCATCCAACTCCAGAGGGATCGGGGGTCTACGTGAAGTACTGAGCCTGCATGCAGAGAGTGGGGGTGTGGGACCCCTCAGCTTCTCGGTCGGCCTCACTCACCTCTTTGACCCTGTGCAGCAGTGGCTGCAGCCAGTCCCTGTTCACCTCACAGTGGCTGTCAAGGAAGGTCAGAGTGGTGCCCTGGGCAACATCGGCGCCCCGGATCCGGGACCGCACGAGACCTGTAAAGGGGACAGATGGCCAAGTGGGTGCTCGAGTCTCTCCACCTTCCAGCAGGCCCACTGAAGAACCCCTCAGCATTTCCCCCACACAAGGGACACACCCACCCACCCCACACACACACGCGCGCGCGCGCGCGCGCGGCACCAAACCGCCCCTCACCTCCCCAGACCCACCTTGCCGCTGGCTATTGCGTAAGCATTTCACCTTGGGCAGCTTGATGAGCTCTTTGCAGTCATCAGCTGCAAAAACAAAAGGTTGTGTGAAGTGAGCACCTGGGGATGGAGGTGAACCTGAGGGGAAGGTAAGGCAGCCCTGCCTACCATCCCCACCACCAACCGCAGAGGCCAGGGGATGGCTGAGATGAATTCTGGAGCTTCAGACCATAAACTCTTAACACGGGAGACCCTGTTTGCTAACAGGTCTGTCCACAGTGTCTTCCACCACACAGAGCTGCCCAACTTCCACCTCGCAGGAAATGTGCCAGGATGCACACCGGACCCGGCCTTAGGCATTCGCCTGGGGTCATCCTCTAGCTTGCGCGCTGCCCCACCACTCAACGTCAGGCTCTCTGCTTGGCTCGGGACGCTCCTGAGTGACAGCAGAGACTCACAGAAGCTTTCTTGGGGCCAGGTACTGTTCTAAGCACTTTTGAGTGTGTTAACATAGTTACATCCTTGTCTAAACCATATCTATTATTATTATAATCTCCATTTTATAGTCGAGGAAACTGAGACACATCAAGATGAATAATGTCCCCAAGGCACGTGCCTAGTAAGATAAGTGACAGATCTGGGATTTGAAGCCAGGCGGTCTGGCTCCAGAGTCCGCGCACTAACCACCAGCCTGTTCTGCTTCTACGTGACTCTAGCAGCATGCCCTCCTGCAGCCTCAGTGCCCGGCTACCTCCTAGCAGGACAAGCGCCTCCCTGCCTCCAGCCCCTTCCTCACGAGGGAAAGGCAGTCAGGCCCCTGAGGTGCAGCACTCAGGTCTGGCGTGGACCTCCTGCACAGCCCACTACGGACTCCTTCCAAGGTTCCGAGGCTCCGTCACGGATGTGGGTTTCCAGCCCTCCTATGGCACAGCCCAGCACACTAGTGCCTCCTACACCCATTCTCCAGCATCAGCACTGGTGGGGACAGCCTCCACTCTCCTGGGACTTGGAGCTGTCCCCAGTGACCCTCGTTTGCTCCTCCTGGTCATCACTGGGAGGAGGCGGTCCTGTCTGGGTGTGGCTGACTGCTTGGAACTGTACCCATGGCTCTCAAAAGAGGTGTCGGCACTATTAATACCTGAAGTCTAACAATGCTTCTGCAAGCATCGTACCTGTTGCACTGCACACACAGATGCTTAAAAACACCGGCAAGCTTTCCTTGGGGAAAGAGGAGTTGGAGGATTTGGGACCCAGGTTCTCTGATATGACAGCTAGGAAACAGCGATGACTGGTGGGTTGCAGGGTTGGAAGGCACAGCCAGCTGATAGGATGTCCCACCGGAGATCCCGAAGACAGAGAGAGCCCCCCTAGCCCTCCCACAGGAACGAAAGGGAGCGGGTGTGCTAGCCTCGGCTCAGGCTCGCAGATGATCAGAGCACTCCAGACAGGAATCTTCGGTGACAAAATTGCTTCTGGGCGTCAGGATCGATCCTTTGAAGGTGCAGTTCCCAGGTCCGGGAATGCAGGTTAAGGGGCAGTTGCACACATGCACGCACACACCAATCAGTCAAGAATCTACTACATTTACCTGCTTAGGTCCTCAAAGAGTCACAGCACAGAACCCAAGGGATTGTTTTATAAAGGTGAGGTTTATCTCCTTCTTGAGCCCCTTATGGACACTCGAAGTTTCCATTCCTGCCATAAACCCAGGCTTTCCTCCCTCCCCAGAGAACCGTGGGCTCGCCCCGGCCTGTCACTCAGGGGCTGGAACAGACAGACCATTTGTGCAAGGGAGCGATGTTACTTACGGTCATTGCTGAAGTCATCCACTAATATGATTTCCTGGATCAGCTTCATAGGGGTGCGGTTTAGTACGCTGTGAGATGGGAAGAGGAAAGATCATTATGACTTCTAGTGGCAAGTACAATATATGTGCATTAAATCGAATTTTAAATAGGCACTAGAGGAATAAAAACTCAGAACGGCCAAAGGACTGCTCCAGGCCCACCGCTCCCCTGGGAGCCCCTGGCAGAGAACGCTGCTTTGTGGTGGTGATGGCACACTGCCACCCACCCAGTGGCACCCGGGCACACATACAGGAGTCGTCCTCCACAGCCCTGCCTCTCCCTGATGCCCCACCCCAAACCAGTGCCCCAGACGGGTTGGTTCGACTTGAAAACGTCACCCAAGTCACTTTCACCGCTTCTCCTTGCTCCAGCCTCTTTCGTGCAGCTTATTACAGCAGCCTTGACCTGCCCAGGCTGCCTTCCCGTGGCCCCCAGAGCGAGCTTCTGGAAGCGCAGGTCTGATCTCTGACTGTGTGCCTTGCCTCGCTGATGCAAACATATCATTTGACAGCCTCCCGCAGGGGTTCCCCACGATCTACACCCCAAACTCTCAGCCTGCTCTTCAAGGCCAGTCACGGCCTGGAGCCAGCTCCCGTTGCCGGCCCACTCAGGCCCAGGGTCCGTACCTAGAGGCGCCCTGCTTGTTCCCACCCCATTCCCTACCACTGCCTGTCGCGGCTGGAAATGCCCGTCCTCTGCCACAAGGACCAGTTCAAATGTCACTTCCTCTCTAACAGCTTTCCACCCCACTTAGTGAGAATTAATTGCTTCCTCCTCTGGGCTTCCTCAGCAGTTTGTATCTGAAGCTTCCTGCGGTTTTCACTGCTGCCTGACTCTGCGGGTTGGTTTTGCTGACCCTGTAGATGGTTAAACCCCCAGGGATGGATCATATCCTTGTCAAGTTCCCTCTGTATTGCCAGAGTCCAGCACAGCCCCTTCCTTGGCCCGTAACCATCCCCTCCAGAGACCCTTGGTGCACACCTACTAGGTGCTTGGCACAGGTTATATGATGAGGAACAAAGGAGACATGGGCTCTGCCTTCCAGAGGCTTGTGGTCTAGCAGCTACTCACTACAGGCTGTGCACCCTGAGTCAGCTACTTCACTGTCCTGCGCGGTACAGTCTCTCCATCTATAAAGTAGGGGTAATAGTAGCAACAGCCACTTCACAGGGCTGCCGGGAGGACGAAAGGAGACACCGCATCTGAAGTGCTCAGCAGGCGGTCTGGCGCTAAGTGAGGAAACACGGTAGCAAGGACTATGATTTGTGCGTCGTAACGATTTTTTGAATTCACTTTGTTTACCAGGACAAGGCTGGGTTTTGGCGTCCACTCTGGGTGTCAGGCCTGACGGAGACGGCTGGATCTCGCTTCTCCTGAAACCCCCCCAGAATGCATGTCCCCTCAGAAACATTCGTGGGCCACACCGCCCGCCGCGGGATGCCCAGAGCCACCGTGTGTTGGGGAGGCGGTTCAGATGGGTGGGGTCCAAGTGCTGTGTGCGCCCCTCCTCTCAGGAGGGCCCTTCTGAGCCCCGTTTCAGGTGAGCCACTTTTCTAAATAGGCTGCAGAGACTCTCCAGCAGAACCTTGCCTGGAGCTACCTTTATTTATGAAGGCCTTAATTCTCACCATGGCAACGGTAACAGTGTGTAAGGCAGAGAGAGGGGCCCCAACACCAAGCCTGGAGCCCACTGTTGGGAGGTGAGAACCAGGAGGGGCAGGAGGTGTGGAAGGGGACCCTCGCCATGATCGTCCGGGGGGAAAACACAGGCAGACTCAACAACCAGGCCTCTAATCAGAAAGGGAGGCAGAAAGAGAGGGAAAACCTTCTTAAAGAATACCCTCTAATGAGGTTTGATTATGGCTGCGGCTTCTGCACGTGATTCCCCAAATCCCTGCCGGCTCTTTGAAATTCAAGAGTTCTCTTCTGCGAACATCAAAAGGTAAATCGCGTGTGGCTCTGCACTGGTTGAACTGAGAGATGATTAGTGAATAAAAAATGTCCAGGGTTTAAAAAAGAAAAAAAAAAAGAAATCGTCAGCAGTAAGTGCTAATTAGACCATTTCCTGGTAACACCTGGCTTGTTTTTGCTCCTCTAATCAGAGCAATTGGAGTGATGGGGGGCGGTGGGGAGGGGGTCTGCGCCATAAAAGGGGCTCTGGGCTGCGAGGGCCCAGGTGCTCTGGGCTCCTGGGCTGGATGGTGAAGGAGAAAGGTCCAGGTCAGCCCAGGGGGCCCTCTCTTCGGCACACCCCCACTCCCATTCCCACCACCCCGACCCTAGCTGCTCAGGTCTCCTCTGCTCTCATCACTTTGGCCAGCACACCTCACCAGCCCCCTCCACAGTGAAGCCAACCCTCCCTTTCCCCAGGGCCCAGCTGAGCATGTTTTTTTTTTTTTTTTTTTGTCCTGTTGCAGCCCCTGGGGCTGTTCCACGCTCTTTCCTTGCACAGCCTCAGCATGGGAGGGAGCGCTCACCTCACTGGCATATCCAGGTCACACGGTGCCCGGGAACCATTCTATAACCGAGTCTCCTGGACACAGCTGACATCTCTGCCAGAGGCCTGGACGGCCGTGTAGGCAGCTTCTACTCCTGCTTTCTGCCTGCTGCCCTAACCGTGGGGCCCACACGGAGCACCTCGAGAGGCAGCGGTCAGGGTGGTGTGCGCAGCATGGGAGGCCAGGCAGCCTCCACCCCCTCCTACCTGTGCAGTCTCGAACAAGATGTCGGGCTGCCTTCCTTTCCATCGGTAATTACATTTTCCTTGTAAAGGCAGGCGATATTAATACTTGACCTACTTCACAGGCTTTTGTGCGTGTGAAATGAGGAAATGTATTTGAAATTGCTTTGTGAACTCCGCGGTGCTATATGCAGGCAGGTTTATCAAACGCTTCATAAATGCCAGGTGAATGAAGACCCCAGGCTGGCAGGGCAGCTGACTCGTCCTGGAGCCAGACCGGCTTGGGTTGAGGACTGTGCCTGCCCACCCTCCATTCACCAGATGGAGAGCTTCAGTAAGTGCTGAGCCCTCGGCGTGATTTCCTCAGCAGCACCACAGGCCCCTGGCAGGGGCGCGGCACACAGCGGCTGCTCTCGGGATCTGAGTACTGTAATGAGACTGGTTCTCCAAGTGTGACCCTGGAGCCCGTAACATCAGTGTCACCTAAGTGCTTGTTAGAAATGCGTCTTCTTGGGCCCTGCCCCGGACTTACTGAGCTAGAGTACTTGGGGAGGGGGCCCAAGAAACCGCGTTTTAACAACCCCTCCGGGAGGTCCTGACCCCTGCTCCAGTTTGAGGCTGCATTAGGACGCTGCCACCTACCTGCTGGAGGCACATCACCTGTTGTCACCTATACAGGCTCAGCTGGTACCAGGTATTGTTTGGAGGCCTTTAGCTGCCTGAGCTCATTCACTCTGCTCCACCATCATGCAAAGTAGTTATTACCAGTAGCCCTTGTTTTGCAGAGAAAGAAACTGAGGCAGGGAGGTGAAGGAGCTTACAAAGGTCACACACTGGTAAGGGTCAAGCAGGCAAATCTGGCTCCAGAGTCCAGCTGCTTAACCACCTCAACCTGAGAAATTGCTCCTCTAAATCTAGGATTTTACAAAAAGCAACAGGAAGGAGACTCAGGGCATAACGTATAAATGGGCGGGCCCTGGAGCCCCCGTGGGCAGTATGGAGTTAAAGGCTGCCCCTTCCCTGGGTTTCACATATGCTTGGGGACCCACTGCAACACCAAAGATAAACCATTTTCGGGGGCTTTTTTTCTCTCCCCTTAAGTGAGAAAGTGCCCTAATTCATCTAGGTTGTGATTCTCTCTCCCTCCCCCCATCACCCATCCCATCATGACTCTGCCTAGCTCTGAGTGCCCCCTATGTGGGCAGCCCCCAGCCCCCCAGCGAACTCAGGGGCTCAGGGGACAGAGGGCGTGGGCAGGCGTGAGCAGAGAGGTGAAGGCCAGCCAAGTGTGGGGCTGGAGGGAGGAGAGAAACAGTGCCCCCCCACCCCTCAGTTCCTCAAGTGTCTTTTGCTTTTGAAGGCCTGGCAGCAAAGCCATCCAAAATTTAGAAGATTAAAGATGAAAGATACCTTAGAGAAGATCCTTTCATCAATGGTGAAATGATAGGAAGAGCTTCTCATTCAGTCCCTGCTCCATAGCTAGTGACTTACTTGTGGGACAGAGCAGGGAGGGGAAGGAGGCACAGAATCCTGAGGCAACTGATGCCTGGCCATGGAAGCTTTTAGAAATACTAATCTTCCTTCCTCCCACTCCTGAAGTTCACTTCCATCCAGCCTGCTTATGATATACACAGACATCTGTTCACATGCGGCTTCCAGGCCCTGGTCCTGCTACCTTTTGCATTACACCTGGGCCTGGGCTGGGGGTCTGGCTAACATCGGAAGTTCCCAAGAGGCAGGACACAGGCCCAGGGCTCTCTCAGCCAAATGCCCAACAATTTGGTGTGGAGCCAGGCACTTCAGGGATACCTTCTGAGAAGGATAATGTTGATGGGCTCCAAGCCCCCTCCCAGAGTGCAGAGCACCAGGGCATCGGAGACAGACCTCCAGGCCAGAGGACAGAGGCGCTGGGGCCACACCCCTGGCTGTCCCCCACTTCCACTTCCAGGAAGTCGGGAACCCGAGCCTCGCCCACTGTGGCTCTTGTCCTTCATTCACCACGGGCACCGAACGTCCCAGACTCCCCCGGGGTCCGGACTGAAGTGAGGGGTCTGCAGACTTAAAACTCAGCACAGGTTGAACACGTTACCATTACAAAGTGTCATTGTCACCATTATGAAGAGACAGAGGAGCAGCCGGAAGAGGAGAAGTATGTCTTAGAGCAGAAGGTCAGAGACAGACCTAGGCAGGCCTAGGAGGAGTAGAAAATCACCAGGTGAGAAAACTGTACCGTGGGAAACTGGAGCCTGGGAAAATGCCTGCCGACCCTGCCCAGGACAGAGAGATACCCAGCTAAGACTGGGGTCTGCGGTCGGCCTATCCGCAAAACAGGATGCAGCTTTAACTTGAACCTGACAAGATTTATCAGGAACAATGGTCAGCAGAAACAGCACCAGCAACCAGCTCCAGCCAATCAGACTCTGACACCCCAACCAGTTACCCTTCGCGGGTTTTTGTGCTTAAAAATCCTGCCCTAAGAACAACCGAACGAGTTCTAACCTCCCTTGGTTGGCTCCCCAAGCTCCCTTGGTTGTCCCCACTTTCCCCCGTAAGTCTTAACCTCCCTTGGTTGGCTCTACTTTCCCTCTTATTCCCTGCTAATAAACCCTGCTCCTTAGCTTGCTGTATCCATCTGGTTTCTTGAGCGACTTCGACCTAACAGGCAGCAGCTGAAATGCCCCCAGAACAACACAGTGTTAGGGAAGCTTGCAGGGCTGGGGCCTCCATATTATAATGCCCCCAAAATGTTTCTGGGACATTCCCAAGAGGAAGATTCATCGTGGGAAATGTGACGGAACTTGAGACATCTAGTATACTTTCATCACTCTCTTTACAGATGTGGTTAGTGACCTGCCCGAGGTCACAGGGCTGGAAGTGGCAGGTAGGGACTTGACCGCAGGTCCTTAGACTCCAGGTGTGGCACCTTTAAGTACCCCACAGCCTGTTTCCTTCTGAGTGCTCGCTAGCTGTGCAGACACAGGGACGGCTAACACTGATCAAGTGCTTACTCTGTGCCCGCAGTTCTCAGCCCCCTAATGGTGAGCGTGTGCATGTGTGTGTGTGCACATGTGTGTGTACATTGAGGGTTGAGGGGGATGGTGGTGCATGGCACCAGAAGGCTCCTTGACGGAGGAGGGGAGGCCAGCCTGGAAGGCAAGGAGCTTCTCTCGGGTGCGGTAGCGTCCTCGGGGAACCAGCACCTCTCCCGCGTGTGCCTGCTCTTCCTGCAGGACCACGGAACTCTGTTCTCCCTTTACCAGAACCGACCCCGGTAACTGGGGCCATACTTCATCCCCGTCCCCCCACACAGACCCACACTGGTCTACAAATCAGAAAGGCACACTATTGGTCTACGTGAGACTCACAGTGACATCTGACAGTGACTCAGCACCTTTTCTTGTCCAAAGCTGAAGCCTTGTTGGAAAATCAAATTTAAATCCGGCGGCTTATGGAGTGAATGCAGAAGCCAGGGCAGACAGGGCAAGTGGCTAGTGGAAGGACCCAGCCAGCCAGTCCCCAAGGGCATCTGGGCAGCAGATAGAGCTGCCCCATGGACAGAGGGAAATGCCAGGCTGGTGCCCATGGGCTTGGGCAGGTCCCTCCCTACAGTTCTGAGGGATGCACTGCACAGTGGACAGTCATTGAGAGCAACAGGTGTTGCAGAGGACTGGATGCTGGCCGTCAGGGGGACCCTACTGCTGATATCCTCCTGCCACTTGGCGCTTCCCCACCTGCCCCCAGCCATGCAGGTGCATCAGGGAGGGAGGGAAGGTGTGGCTTATTGATGGGAATGATGAGGCTTTGCTGTGCTTGGTCGTCCCCTGCTTGGCCCACATCAAATCTCACCTCCTTTTCAGTGGGATCGGGAGACCACCTGATGTGCTGCCCAACAGAGCTGGATAGGGCTCTCATGGGCCATGTGCCAGGGGAGTGGAGGTACTATAGGCACCTTCCCCCAGGCCAGCCCCTCTCCTGCTGGATGCATGGCTGAGTGCACCTGCGGCCCCAACACCTCCCCCAGGGGCGCTCAACACCCCCATGCTGAGTAACCTGGTTCTGTTGAGGCTGCTGAGAAGAACTCAGATCAGAGTGCAAGGTCCAAGCTCTGTGTCCCTGTTGTTAGCCGAGCAACAGGAGGCCTTAATTCAGTGCCTCCAGCCTCAGTTTCCTCAACTGTCACGAGGGCATAGCACTGGCCTCCTGCCTCCCCAGCTGAGAGCATGACGTGAAGTGTCTACACTTGAGGGGACCTAGGGACCGGTGGCTGCTGTTAGCACCATCTAAGATGCCAATGTGGCTAGAGACGTGAGTGACAGAAGGGTGGGCCAGATGATTTGGGGGGAATGGGGTTTTGGGGAGAGGGGCTCCAGAGGGGAGGAAGGGGCATGGCATAGAGAAGGGGAGC